>JALMQS010000073.1:3887915-3964454 GCA_024734495.1 Forficula auricularia
AAACTACCCCTTTAAATAGGCTTGTATTTTACAGACCATACAGTTTTCATAAGACATAAATAAATGAATCATATTTTTTTAATACGAATGTTTATTTGCATCAAGCAGAGGATAACATCATTGCTTTATTTTTATAATTACGATTTCCTAATTTTGGAGAAAAAAAATTGGTCCATTTATGTTTAATGAACACAAGATGGTTAGTATCGAGGGGTGAACCGCGACCTAATATCGTGTACACCTACTTCCATTTTCATTTCCAAGTAGAAGACAATAGATGAATGGGCATTATCTAATGAATTCCAAAATAATTCCACATAATTCCAAAGATGTTGTGCCGTCGATAATTTTTTCCTTAAATATAAATATAATTATTATTAAGGGTAATATAATAATAATAATAACATAATTCCCTTTTGATCCTCGATTGTGACTGTTTTACAATGGGTAAGGGATTTTACAACGTCCTGAACATAATGTCAAATGGGTCTTAACACATGTCGATTTTAAAAGTCAGTTTTTATGTGGGAAATTTCTAGTAGATTAAATTTCTAGAAATGGGAGGGCTCAATGATTTTAAGATAAGCCCCGCTAATTAAGAATTTGGCCTATGAGAAGTAATTATAAAATTTCGACTCTTCAGTGTCAGGTTTGAGTCAGTCAGAGAGTTGGCAGTTCGAAGCTGAAACCCAGTTAGGGGTGGTCAGTTGTCAATTGGAGTTGGAGGAGACGAGTTTTTAAGTTCTCCAGCCATCAAAGCATGGAGAAATGTAAGTTAGATAAATAAATCTTAATAAAAAACCCAATATTAAATAATACTCTTTTTCTTATTTTTTTTTTTTTTTAATGCAATCGAATGCAAGAAGGAGGTGCACCAGTAAAGATGTAGCCCCTATGGATCTCGAAAGACCCTTGCATTACCGAAGAGAAGGAAAGTTGTTTAAGTGAGAGGGTGTAGACGTAGGTGTCTATGCACCCTGGTTTTGAAGGTTTGAAGATCATAGGTGCTGGGAAAGATAGAGGCTGGGAGAGGTTCAGTTCCTTGAAGTCATGGGGATATATGAATTCGCGAATGAAGTGGTCCGGCACTTTTCTAATTTGACCGCGAAAGAGTGTTGGGAGTCGGCAAAACGTGTGCTGCGTGCAAAGCATGCTTTGGGGGAATTATTGATTTTATCTCATCAGAGCACCTGCCGTGATAGTATCTATAGAAAAGGGAAAGGGCGGAGACATCTCTTCGATGAGCCAGCGAGTCGAGGGAGTCGGTGAGGGTAGAATCGTCAATTAGCCTGACGGCTCGTTTCTGAATTGCATCAAGGGTAGCAAGAGAATATTTTGAGGCTCCTCTCCACAGATGAGAGCCGTATTCGAGACAGGGGCGGATTTGGGCCTTGTAGATGGTGAGAAGTTGTGGGGTTTGTAAAATCGCTTGGACCTGAATAAGAAGCCAATCTTCCTTGCTGCAGATTTCGCCACAGAGGAGATGTGTTCATTCCAAGACAGGTCAGATGCGACAGAGACGCCCAACATGGATAGGCTGTCACACATTTTCAGGGTATTCGAATCGAAGTGAATATCAGGGAAATCTCTATTTTCGCGCCTAGAAATTAGACAACATTGAGTCTTGTTTGAATTGAAGTTAACTAAATTTTGAGAGCCCCATTTAAATACATCTCTCCTACTTCAATTACCATCATATCAGCATCAGGCCTGAAACAGGTCGAATCGCTTCGGCGCGTTACCAGACCTTTCTGCGGGGAGCTTCTTCGAGATAAATCGTCAAATCGTCAAACTTTCTCTGGTCAAGAAGGGTTGCAACCAAAACTCTAAACTGTTGTCGTAACAAAGACGTGTACACCTAATTCCAATCTCGGTCTTCATTTTGTTAAAGTAATAGTGGGATGAAAAAAGGGGTCCATCCTTCCTTCACCCCCATTTCCCCACGGACCTACCGTAATTATAAAATCGCACTTTTTGGCCTCTGGGCGAGACCCCATGTATTTTTTGGAAAAATTGCCAGGTCCTAAAATTCACCCTGATTGAATACTACAATTTGTCACTTTGGCTGAGATCATCGGTTCCGTAGTCTTTGCCTAAGGGCCCTTTGAAGTCGTGCTTGGCGCGAAACCGATTACTTCTTTATTTGCTCTCATGGATAAAGTAACTAGAACTCATGCTTTCAAATCAATCCAATTTTCAGAATTATCATTCCAAATAGGCTCAGGAAAAGACCTAAAAACCAAAACATCCAAAAAATATTTCATTATTCGTGTCCATGATTAATAATTAAAGGAATCGTAGGGAGTTGGACAAGACTTTAAATTAAATTAAATTCAAGTTTTGATTAAATATGCCATACGTTTCGTTGCTGTTTTGCAACTTCTTCAGTGGCTCATTTATTAAACTTATTTGTCTGGATTTTTTACTAAGAGAAAAACATTTCAAACAGTATTCCTTTTTTCTTTTTTCTTCCTTTTCTTCTATTACAATTCATTCAATTTATCAAATAATATAAAATATAAACTTTTTAAACAAAGTAATTGTTTTCTGTCAAAAAATTGCTTTGTTTTAAAAGTTTATATTTTATATTATTTGATAAATTGAATGAATTGTAATAGAAGAAAAGAAAGAAAAAAGAAAAAAAGGAATACTGTTTGAAATGTTTTTTCTCTTAGTAAAAAACTTGTACAAATAAGTTTAATAAATGAGCTACTGAAGAAGTTGCAATTAACAGCAATGAAACGTATGCGCATATTTAATCAAACCTATTGTTTGATTTAATTTAAAGTCTTAGTCCAACCCCCTACGATTCCTTTAATCATCAAAAAATGTTTTTATTTTTGTTGGATTGTTTTATTAAATGCTTAAGTTTAATGTTAATTTAACATTCAAGTTGTTTGGTATATGTTGCCTAATAAATATTAATCATAGAGATCAAAAAATTGCTAAAACAAAACTCTGTGGGCGCAAAAAAGAATCCATCCTTCCACCCATCCCCAATTCACCACGGACCTAATTAAAAAATCGCACTTTTTAGACTCTGGGCGAGACCCCATGTAATTTTTGAAAAAATTCCCAGGGTCTAAAATTCACCCTGATTGAATACTGCAATTTGTGACTTTGGTTGAGATCCATCGCTTCCGTACTCTTTGCCTAAGGGTCCTTTGAAGTCGCGCTTGGGCGAGACTGATTACTACTTTATCTGCTCTCATGGATAAAGTAATTAGAACTCATGCTTTCAAATCAATCCAATTTTCAGAATTATCATTCCAAATAGGCCCAGGAAAAGACCTAAAAACCAAAACATCAAAAAATGTTTTTATTTTTGTTGGATTGTTTTATTAAATGCTTAAGTTTAATGTTAGTTTATCATTTAAGTTGTTTCGTATATGTTGCCTAATAAATAATAATCATTAAGATCAAAAAATTTCTAAAACAAACCCCCCCTTCTTGCTTATTTAAAAATTAATGAATCTACCAAACAAAGGAAGATCCATATCCTCGATGACCAGGCGTCCGAATTTCATTTCCTTTATCGTTGTTTTTGTTTAACGCGAGATAAGAGCTTTGCGTGTGTATTCCGCTCTCATGAACAGCCAGACCCAAATTCAAGAGAGGACTGTACTTCAGGCGCTACTTCTGCTGTTAACCAACTAAGGTCACCTTGCCGATATCGGGGCGCTAGGTGTTATCTTCCGCCAGCAGTGTCCTAGACAGGAAGCACGCATGCTTGACCTACGATATTCGTTATGTTATTATGTCAGACTTCTGTAGGTCAGATGTAATGGCTGAGCAAACCGACGAATATATATTTTGTTTAGATTAAAACCTGGGTGGGAATAGAGTCAAGAGGGAAGCAGGGTTCCTCTACTCTCAAAGCCGGTCTTTCAGGTTTCAGATAAGACTCCATGCATTAGCGATTAGTTTTTATTTGGAATCCGAGTCCATAAAAGGCCGCTAAGTACTAATAAGGGATCAGCTAACCCAAAATTAGCGAAATTCCCTAAAGAAGAAAAGAGTGTGTTCGAATGGCAAAATTGTTAAAAGGAAAACGCAACGGTTCAATATTTCTTTTGAAAAAAATCGGCGGGGGGGAGGCCTCAGGTGAGCAAAAGGCCCTTAACATAAGTGCCTATTGAATAGGGAAGAACCTATTTCTGTTTCCGCCAGGGTGCTTGCTATTCCATTGTTGTTTAGTGATTATTATAGTTAAAGGACTTTTGTCCATCCAGAAAAAGAGATTCAAGTATTACACACTTTGTACAATACAATGATATAAACAAAATCCCCTTATATAGATTTGATTGATTGATTGATATAAATGCACTATGCTTAAAAAACCTAGTCGAAAACGTTAAAATTAATTCTTAGTTATATCCAGAGACCAGATTTTTATCGATTGAATAACTTATCTCTATTATCAATATTTTACATTCAAACGGTATTTTTTTTTTTTATAGAGAAAGTGGTGTAGGTTTTGGTAAAACTATGATATTAATTAATAAAGTAAAAAAAATTCGAACTAAAATCATGGCATTTCGCTCTACAAAAAAGCCCTATATAAGTGAACATCGAAAAAATGATATTTTTTGAGATAATAATTATTTTGTCAAAATGTCTGTTATTTAGTCTGTAGAGTTACCAAATTTTTATGGACGTAGCTAGCTCAAAAACTAGTGTGAATATCAAAACCAAATTTCACATGTAGGTTTTGGACCATTGAGATTTAAGAGCTCATTAAATTTTGGTGCACATAGACCTAAAATTAAAGGGGGTAGAGGGGGATTAAAATTAAAAAATCAACCAAGGCAATACTTGTGCAAACTCAACTAAATTTTGTATGCATAATCCGTAGTACCCCAGCATCTAAAAATGCAAAAAACTAACCCCCTACATGATTATAAATAATTTTATAATAAATATAAGTGAGGGGCCAGGTTGTATGTTAAAGTCAAGTGGATGGCCACATCAGAACGTGTCAGTTTATTTTATCTCGAAATTTTGAAATCGGTATGTGAACTGCTTGGTATATCAGCTACCATATATCTGGCCATATGTAAGTTGGTTAGCTACAAATTTGAAACTTAAGCTAGGTTTTATAAGTTTTTGGTCAAAATCAATACACTCTTTTACTTGAAAGATGGGTTGGTTTTTATTTTTTTTCCCTCAAAAAAATGCCTATTTTTTTAAATAATCGCTATGCTTAACTAGTATCACAAGTTGTGCAATGTATATTTATCTCGATTAAAACACTTTGAATGGATTAATTTGTAAGAAAAACAAAATTTCTAGGATGACTTCAAAGAGGAAGTTGTTAGTGAAAGTCGTGTGTTATTGGGAATTAAGAATTAACAAAACAACAAAACCGGTCTAATTGAGTGATTTTAATATGTAAAATATTAATTTGCCGATGCAGGTGAGCCAGGTGGCCCGGATTGCTGCTACTGGCACTCGGGTTCGATTCCCGAGGGGGTGAAAAACAACCCCCTCTGACATATAATTAAAAATATTCCATTCCATCGAATTTAATAGATGACACCAACTTATGATTTTAGTTTTCTCGAATAAAGAAAATGTCTGTTTAAAATAAAAAATAAATAAATCTATACTTATAATAAAAATGAATTTCTGTTTCTTTGTAAGCGCAGATCTCTCAAATGCCTGAACCGATTTGGCTAATTTTTTTTTTAAATGTTCGTAATAGTCCAATTCAGGTTAATACGTAAAAAAATTGGAAAAGTTGCCCGTAAAATTGGAAAATTCAGGAAAAACTAAAAAAAAATTCAGGTTTGCCAACATAGCTTGCCAAACAATAAAAGAACTAAACTAGCAAACAAAACAAGTGTTGGCGGCCCTGTTTTTAAGATTTGTGAGTGTCATTCATTCTCAATAGTTCTAACCACATTATCGTTGAAGAATGATTTAATACTGCAACAAAGATTTAAAAAACTATCTATTTTTTTAAAGTACATTTAAAACCAAAAATTAAAAAAAAATCGTCATGATAACTAAATTTTTGAAAAAGTTATGGTTATTTAAAAAAAACTATTTTTTTTTTTTTAAATTCCTATCTTCTTTTGGGTTGGGTGAAAAAATTTGAAAAAATTCTGAAAACTGTCTTTAATAGGGTAGGAAAAAATAAAAAGTTTCAGCCAAGCTTTTGATTATATAAATAGATGAAAAATATTTAATTTAAAATAAAATATGTTATTTAAAAATCTTTTTTCTTAAAATACCCTTAGGAATCTCACCTCATCTTTTTTCTATTGTATTTAAGACCCTCAGCCATTTCAAAAGAACTAAGCCTTTTGGCTTTTGTATTCGAGCTCATTCATTCATTTCAATATTATTTATTTATTTATTTCAAAGTTAATTATAAAGGATTATTGAAACTATACTAACTAAACTAACTGAAAGGAATTAATTAGCTTTTGGAATTTCTTTAAAAATATATTTTAAAGATTAAAACCAAAATTCAATTAGCCCGTAGAATTCTTTAAAGAAAACAAAATCATTTGAAAACCCATTGTTATATTGTTTTGAAATCTAGAAAATTTCAGCCTATTGAAATTATTAAAAACCTATTTTGAGCCTAATTAAACCTAAATTTTCAATATAATCTAATAATAAACTTTAAAAGTTTATTATTTTTAATTTTTTAATTGGATAATTCTCCCCAAATGACGATTTTTACCTTATTTATTGAATTTTTACAAGACAAAAACTTTATTTTGATTTGAGTTGAAAGGTTCTTTTTGCCAAATAATTGAGTAGCAGAAGGGGATAATAAATTATTGTCTTATGCTGGAAAAATACATTTTTAAAATTCATTCATAAAGAGATATACTTTGTCCTCTTCATCAATCTATTACAATTAATTCACAAGAGTTGATATATGAAAGTGTTCTTTATACGTGTATAAAACATCAATAAAACAGCCACGTGGGGGTCCAGGGGGCGAAGCCCCTAGCTATCAAAAGGCCTGCCAAAGGCGGGCCTTGAAGCTAGTAAATAAATAAAAATCCAAAAAAACAAATTACGTTTTTAACACATTTATCATTTCTATTTAGTTGTTTTTATGCATGGCTGACATTAAATAATTTAATTTCGTTTTTTTTTTTTTTTTTTTTTTGTTTTCTTTTTCATTAACCAGTAATTTGCATTTCATTTTTACGTCTAGAATTTTAATTATGAAAATCAGAGGCCTTCAATCTATTTAGCAGTTTTTTTTTGTCTTTTAATTGATTCTAATTGTAATTCTGATTGACAGAAATTTTTGCTAATACATATAAATTTTTTATTTTGGGATTTTTTTTTTTTTTTTTATTAATAATTCGTATTTTTTCCCATTTGTCTCGTATATTAATTAAACCTGATAATATTGATTTATTTATTATACATTTTTCTATATAGACAATTTATTTATTTATTATCTTTTCGACAACACAGAAAAACATCCTATATTTTCACTAAGTAAAGAAAATAAATTTTGCTTGTTGTTACTAATGTACACATCACGTGACTTTGTCTTTTTAATAAAAATTTAAAATTAAATAATTCTACAATCTGATCCCTAGATAGAAGAAAAAATTTAATAATAAAATTGTATCATAAATTAATGGCTAGAAAGGCCGAAAAGCCAAAAAAATTAACATAATTAAAACTACACAGAAGTGCAAAAAAATCAACCTACCAATAAAAACTTTATTAAATAGTAAATCATTTTTAATTTTTTTACAAGGAACCATACATTATTGAAATTATTGCTTATTGCAAGTGTAATTGCCACTTGTTGACTTAGCCCTTTGATTAATTAGGCACACAATTTGAACTGCTTGAACTTCAGAAATATCCATTTTGTATATTTTATCTTTCTATCAATGATACTTAATTCAAAATTATTCATTTTATTGATATTTTAAATGGAATTTGATCTTTTATTAAAATTTTATTTAAATTAAAGTGATATTGAAAAAGTATGATAATTTGTAATTGTATCTTTTAATTTAATTTCACTTATTTTTTTTTATAAAATTCAAAAATTATCAACAATATTTATTGAATATGTTAGTTTAAGAGTTAATGGAACAAATTATATGAATATTTGTAAAAATTTTAAAAATAATTTGCTATTAAATAAAGTTTTTATTAGTGGGTCGATTTTTTTGCACCGTACTATATATGAAATTTTCTTCTTCTTCTTAGAGTGCTCCAAGCATTGGCGAGCCTTCATTCTTCATAGTAATTGTTCTGGAGAAGTTTTTTCACAAATGTGGTTTCACTTTGCCTTCCCCTAAATTTAGTGACGCGCCATGTATTTTTGACACAAGTGGAAATTGTATTGCCTGAAGCAAGATTATTCGATCCTGAGTAAACATCCATGTATATTTCAGAAATACTTAATTATATTTCAGAATTCTCAATTGAATATTAAAAAATCACAAATTTATTTCAGAAAACTGAATTATTAGATATAATCACAAATATATTTTAGAAAATGTCAATAGTTGTTTAGCTGTGTTGCTTTTATATGTTTATTTTCTGAAATACAATTAATATTTTCTGAAATTCAATTGAAATTTCTGAAATACCACTATGATTTTCTATTAGTCAATTGAGAATTCTTAAATAGAATTGAGATTTTCTGAAATCAACTTGATATTATTATCTATATATATAAAATAGAAAAGTATGTGGATATATATGTATATGTGGAAACGATCTGATTGGCCAGTGCATAGCCAATGCCAAAGCGTTAAATTATTAGAACGATTCTGATTGGTCAGATAGTGATCGTGCTTAGGCAATGTGTTAAATAAATCTTTCCTTATTCTTCCTTATTTTTGAATCAATTTCAATTCAGCACATTCTTTCGATACTTACAGTAAGATTTTAAATTTCAATTATTAAATTGGTATGAACGAGGACGCTCCCCGCCAGGGGCCAGGTGAACGCCGGGCTCGACGGTCATGTCAGCTAGTCTAAAATAAAATCGGAAAAAGTGTAGATTCAAAATACACCACTGCTTTACTAGCGCCCCCTTATTAAAGATATAATTTACTCAAACATTTTGTTTTGTTGAGAGTTGCAGAGATGTTGATTCATAAAGAAAATTCAATAAAATTGACCCCTGGTTGTTGCAAATAAACATATATATATACAATTATACATAGAATCATATGTTATGTAGCTAGCTTGCTATAACAACAAAAAGAATCTTTCTATATCCAATCAGGTAATTGAACCTATAAAATATTTCTAATTATAAGGCTTATGTAAAGGTCCAACCTTCAAAACTATTATAACTGAATGTTTTCTACATTTGATTCAAGCGCGAATCAAATGTAGAAAACATTCAGATAATTAATGGCAGGCATCTAACATACATGCTAATAGATCTAGCGCTCTGGACTGGGAGATCGAATATATAACATCTGAGATTTCAAATTCACTTGGTGATCCATCCGAATGTCTAGCGGGCTATACGCGAAATGACGTTGGATTGTGGCTAAGTGGATCACATCTTTTTCTCTCTTGGTCCAGACTTAATACTCCGCAGACTCCAATAGCGTAATCCGCAGTAGTCTCGCAAGATAAAAATATCCTTTTCAAATCAGCGCGGTCAATTCATCAATTAGTTCTTTTGATACATTAATGAGGAAAATTTAAATTTAAAACTATTATAGTTTATAGTCTTAAACAAAAAAATATATATACTTACCTATACATATTTATATTTAGTAAATTTATCTACATATGTACATGTAAATAAATAGAAATATTTTATAAAAAAACAATCTTTAAACGTTTATTAAAATTCCAAACGTTTCGGGAGTGTTTCTTCCTTTATCAGTGCAATTTAAAAAATGTTTCGAGAGAATTTCTCCTTTTATATATAGAATTTAAAAAGATTTGTTTTTATTGATTTAATAAAAACAATCACTAACATTTTTTCAAAATAGATATTTATAATCGAGAGGTGATCCGCGATTGGAAGTAGGTGTATCTTTGGAAGTATTTTGGAAGTACTTGGAAATATTTGGAAGTAGGTGTACATCATATTAGGTCGCGGTTCACCCCTCGTGTATAATGTTTATTTGCATCAAGCAGATGACAACCTCATTGATTTCTCTTTATGAAAATACAATTCTTCATTTTTTTCTTCATTTGTAATTCAAATGGACAAACAGGTTAAAGAGATATGTTTCGTTTTTAATTGCAATGAGTCAGAGAATCAATCTTTCAAAGTAAAGAGGCTTGCGAAAGCCATTGAGAACAGAGATCTTGAGATGTGGAATCAAATCCGATTAAATCGGCTCGATGACTCACTCGAATAAATCTATTCGATATATATGTTCGTATTCTGTTTAGCCTCCAGGTATAGTTGACCTGAAAACTTGGATCCGTTTGGGTGGTGCACTCGAACATCCATCCATATTTATTCTAATTAAGCTCCTGGGTGAATTAAAAGAGATTATTCTAATGGATGAGAAATTAAGAAAGAGTGAGTTCCGAATCATTAAGCTGCTTGGGAAGTGGATTGAGCAACAAGCCAGCTGGGATGGGCAGAGGATGTTTGGAGGAAAACAACACACACATGGCCAGATCCATACATGTTGTTTCTACATTAGATCATTCAACAGAGGGGAAATAAGTAGCAAGCTACCTGGGATGCCGCTTGTAGTCATAAATAACGTAGAATACAAGTATTAAGGAAAGAGAATTTTAGTGAAAGATTTTTTTCACCATTGAGCCCTACCTATAAATCCTACGAATTGCATTTTTATTTCTTTTAGCTTATAATTTTTATGGTTCTTAAGAAAAATTATTTTGAAAACTTTTTCCCATCTCGCCTTCCTGAGGTTAGCCCGTTGCTCCATCTGACCACTTGTCATTTTTCTGACATGTTGCTGTCGCAGAGACTACTGCGGACGATTGTAGCGATCATAGTGTGACGGAAGTATCACCAGATACAATCATGTTCAAACATGTCGCGGCACGCTCACTGTTTGCCATTAGCAGCATCAGTCACTAATCCAATAGCCACACCTCTTATAATAGGAGCCCCTGCTACTTAGTCAACTAAATTGGCAAAGCAGTTAAGGGTATGGCTACCCTGCGAAAAAAGGCGCAAGCCATTTCTGTCGAATAAAAAACTCCCAATTATAGAAAACAGTTTCAGCTTTAATTAGATAATGAGAACTTCAGTTCTAATGAGCTGTAATGAGCATAAAATGTATGAATATAAATACAAAAACATACATAGTTCTTACAATATTTGCAAACTCAATACATTGAGTCCAGAAAGAGTTGTTATGTATTCTCAAACCCAATGAATTCCTCTCTATTTTAATTTATAAATTTTTGGACAGCCATCTCTTCTTCATCAACGTTTATTCATTGGATCTGTATAATATAGCTCATGTTCAATGGTCGCCTGTTGGGGCATTTAAGGGATTGGCGCCGTCGTGCACAGCACGATCTTGCAAATGCGTCCCTGCCTAAAATTCACCCTCAATGAATACTCCAATTTGTAAAATTGGTTGAAACCATCGGTTCCGTAGTCTTCACATGAGAATGCTTTGAAGTCGCGCTTGGTGCAAGACCGATTATAAAATCTCAGCGGCAGGCCGTAGGAAGAGGTAGATTTCTAAGAGGCTACCACCCCCCATTTAGACTGCTCCTGTCAAAAACCTTTCCTACACAAGTTGTAGAGGTTAATTAGTAGAATATTAGCCATTTACAACCAAACTGCATATTAACGTTGTTATGGTTTTTTTAAGATTTCAACCCCCCACCATTTCCACCCCCTTGGGCCTGAAGTCACCAAAAACGAATCAGTTCTTGTTTACATCAAGACTAAATTTTGTTACAAATTTTATTGCAATCGGTTGAACGATGCGGCCTGCAACGCACCCACAAAATTGCGATACATACCCCCTCCATATACCCATATATATATATAAACTTTTGAATGGAGGGTGGTTTTGGGGTCTAGGAGCCATGATCGGAAAAACTATGATGCAATTTTCCGGAAGTTGCACCATGAGAGTAAGCGAAATCAACCTAATATTTTTTCTGCATGAATAGAGTAAAAAAATTGTAAAATTAACTGCTGATGTAAAAATGTTGTTCATGTATAAAAATAACGTTTTCATTAAATTTATGTATACCATTCTTCCAAAACAAAAATATTTTAGAATTATTTTCTTAGTATGTAAAAACTTGCTACTCTATTGATTATTTTCCAATTATTTTTGAGATGTATACTCTTACTTTTCTATTCACAAAATTTCTTGTATTTAATTAGTACTTTTTTCGGTAGGCGGATGAAGATACTTCTTTTTTGATCATTTAATTTATTAGCCCCCCCCAAACTTGTTCTTCTTTTTGGCCTCATCTTTTGACAATTTTTTCAACTTCTTCATTTCATTTCGGGAGGATGCTTTGACAATTCCGCCGAGGGTTCAGATTAATCTCGCATCTCTCTACGGAGAGATTCATTTCTTGGTAGGCTCTATCTAAACTCCTGGCTGGTGTCTCCGTCGATTTTTTAATCTATCTCCATCTCCCTCCCCCTCGGAGGAGACGCCACCTCAAAAGAATCCATCTCCCTTCTCTACAACGGGTTTAATCAAATTGGCCAAGATTTTCGTTTGAAATCACAAAAAAAAAAAAAAAGTTTTACTTGAGATCTTTTGTTTCCGATCGAGAAAAACATACTAACGGCAATAAAGATAGGATGAAGACTTTTGTTTCATTACGTTTCTATTGTTTGTTTCAAAGGGACCAAAAATACCTCCGTGCACGATGACCAGGACTCCCCGAAACAAAAAAAGTCTGATGAATTTACTGGTGTCTAAATGAGACTCTCTGATCAGTGGGGTCATTGAGGAACCTGCAGCCAATGACGATTAAGCAAAATGAACTTTTTTTTGTCTTTCCCTCGAAGAATGAAAATAAAAGCCACTAATTTAAGGAAACCATTAGCTATTTAAAGCCTTCTTTGTCTACGAAATTAATATAGCGGAACTGTTACCATGTCGTTTAGATGAATCTATTATATCAAAGGACATTCAAACTAATGAATCTATTTTATATTTACAGGGTGTAGCAAAAATATGATACTCTAGTTCAATTGTATATCTACTCTTATTAAACGAGCAAAAATTGTTTGCTTATATATTTATATATTTGTTTGTATCTTAGTTCTATTTTGAAAACGGGTCTTCCGATTTTGATGAAACAAAATCTATTAACAAGTTTTGAGGATGAGAAAACGATCTGGCTAGTTCTGGACCTCGACAAATTTAATCTTAATTGATCTTTTCTTAATTAAAGTAATTATTTATAGATGAAAATCTCAATAAAAATGTTTGTTTACATTTTTTTCAATTATCTTTTATTTTTAATTGTTTTTTTATTTTTAAAACCCACTAAAGGTTATAACAAATATTAATATATTATAGTGAAAACAAAGATTTAAGTATCTTTTTGGGTGTCTTTTTTTGAGAAAAGATGGAAATTATTTCAAAAATCAACCCAGTATATAATATTATTAAATGAATTTAACTTTAAAGGACATCATAGATATTGGAGAAATATTTTTTCATTGCATATCAGAGAGGTTTGTCCCCTTAGGAATCGAACCCAGCGCTAACACAAGCTTGCCGAGGCCAGTAGCCAAACGCCCTAAGACCTGGGGTTTGGCTACTGGCACGGCTCAGCGCTGGTGCTGGGGTTCGATTCCTGAGAGACGACCTCTCGGATCTGCGATGTGAAAATATTTCTTCAATATCTATGATATCCTTTAAAGTTTTTTTTTGGTTTTTCGGCCTTTCTAGGCATAAGCCATTTGCGATACTAATTATTTTAGTTAAATTTGTCTCTACCTCGGGGGTCAGATTTTAGCCGGATGCGTCGAGTCGGATTCGAACTCGGGTCCTCTTGGTTAGCTGGCTGACATGCTACCGCCTAGCCTACCCGACCCCCCCATCCTTTAAAGTTAAATTCATTTAATTAATATATTATATTAAAATTAGGAATTTTTTGTTTTTAATTAACAGGTGTCTAAATTATAACAAAACAGGTGTGTTTACAAATAAAGTGGTTCAAGTGGCTTTTTTATATAACTTGGAAACAAATCTTATTTAATTTTATGTTTTTATTTCAGATCCTATACGATTTTTTTTATTATTATTTTTTTATTATGATTTTCCTATTTATTTTTTTATAATGTTTATAAATATGAACCAATGTGGGCAAATTGGTGTACAGTTGGTAAACAAATATACACATGCAATATGTAGACCATTAGAAAAAGCTGGAAATGCAAAAACGTGGGGTGGGGGAGGAGGTGCAGTAGGTGGGGTGCAGTTGTGGGGGATCCGGGGGTGAGGGTGGTGTTGGGTGGGGTAGGGATGCAGTGGTGGGGGCGAGGTGGGGGGTTTCGTGAGAGGGGGGGGTCAGGGGTTACCGTGCATCGCTTGGTGGCTCCAGATACTTAAATATTAAAATTAGTAATTTAATTAGGTGCTTTCTATTGAAGATGAAGTGGTATAACTCAATGCTGAATTGCTGCAAAGGTAGCCTAAGAATAATGAAAACCACAAATTCCGAAGAAAAGGATTTATTAGAACGTTATTTCCTCTTCTTAAAATACCCGATGATTCGGAGGATTGTCTCTCCTTTTTTAGGACTTTAACGAGTCAACGAAGGGATTTCCCTGTATATTAATATTATTTTAAATTGGAATTAAGTTCGAAATTTTATTCACAGCGTTGACACAAAAAATAAATTTTATTTTAATGAATTCTAGGTTTTTATGTTATGTTATGTTTGTGCTCTTGATTGTGTTAGTAAGGCTCGTTGACAACGATAATAAGCAACGGACTTGGGTGCGCGATGAGTAAGCCATCAGGCCCCTCCGCCCACGCATATGTTGAGGGCTTCTCTGCAGATAGCACGAAATAAAACGACAAATAAATGTAAATAATTAAATAACCAAGTGGTGAACAACATTTCAAAAACACAAATCGAGATGACGCAAAGTCAGCAGACAGACGAAACTGCTAAACGAACGATTCTATCTCTCTCTCTCTCTCATTTAAGAGCTCTGGGAGAGGGAATATTTGAGTCGGCATTTTTTATGATTACAAAACAAAAATAAAATCTTGATTGTGCTATTGATCCAGAATTAAAGAAGACGACAAGGTAGTCAGAGAGGGGACGACGGGGGAACTATTTGAAAATCAGCAGAGGACAAAATACACCGCGATCTAAGCTATTTCTTATCTATTCTATACTCTGCTCTGAATATATCCAACTAAACATAGAAAATATTTATCAAAAAAAAAAAAAAAAAAAAAAAAATTAAATGCAACAACCCAGGCAACCACAATATCCTAAGAATATTCTAAGGATATTCTAAGGACATTTAAATCTTCTTAGAATATTCTGAGGATATTGTGTGTTACCTGGGAAATAACATAATAAAAATTTTTAGAAAAAAATAAAAACCGACTTCAAAAAATTAAATGCAACAAATATAAAAATACACTAAAAGGTATAAAATAATTATTATCTTATTTAGTTACAACTAAACGACGAAATATTAACACGAAATTACTTTTTAAAGCTCGGTGCCAAACAAACTATACCTATAAGCGAGCGTACCCTCCAAACGTACTAAGTAAGATCCGTCGAGTGCGATTCATAAAAGGTATATGTTTGGCACCGACTTCAAAAAGTAATTTCGTGTTAATATTTCGTCGTTTAGTTGTAACTAAATAAGATAATATTATTTATACCTTTTAGTGTATTTTTATATTTGTTTGCATTTAATTTTGAAGTCGGTTTTTATTTTTTCTTAAAAATTTTTATTTTTCTCTTTAGTGATGTTATTAATAGTGATTATATCATCAGAACTTGACCAAATTAATATGACACCATCCCTAAGACACCCCCTTTCGGATAAAAAAAGAACCATCGAAATCGGTTCATAAACAAAGAGGTTAGGTATAAACAAACCTAATAAAAAAGGTCTAATACCTATGAAAAAAAATCGAAAAAAAAATGGGACCAATCGGAAGCTAGTCTGGACCCAATGCAAAAAAATTTTCAAAATCGGTTGACAATTGGCGGAGATATGAGGTAACATAGGCACAAAAAAAAAAAAAAAAAAAAAAAATTCAATCGAGTAGAGAACCTCCTCCTTTTTTGAAGTCGGTTAAAAATAAAATAAAATACACTAAAAGGTATAGAATAATTATCTAATTTAGTTACAACTAAACGACGAAATATTAACATAAATTACTTTTTGAACTCGGTGCCAAACAAACTATATAAGCGAGTGTACCCGCCAAACGTACTAAGTAAGGTCCGTCGCGTTTGATTCATAAAATGTATATGTTTGGCACCGACTTCAAAAAGTGATTTCATGTTAATATTTCGTCATTTAGTTGTAACTAAATTGGATAATTATTTTATACCTTTTAGTGTATTTTATATGATAATAATTTATTTTGTACTATAATAAATTATTTCATGAGAACTTCGTTTGAATAATCAATAATTGCGGTCATTTTGGGAGATTTTTTGAACACCGTCAATAAACTCTTTATAAGTTTCTTATAAATGGTCAACAAACTGCCATAAGCTTGATATTTCCATGGTTAGTTAAAATTAAATTCATTAAAAAGTAATTTTTCACGAAAAAGCGGCTTTATTAAGAAAATTTGATGTTTTAGATATAGGGACATGATATATCGTCTTAAAGCATTTTTATTCGTCTTTCAATTTATTGAGTAATATACAGTGTGTCTCATTTGAAAAAACGAACTTTTGACACCTTTTATGAATAACGGAAATAATAGTAATCTTAGCACGCCCTGTATAATATGGGGTCGATTTTTTGGCGTAAATTAAATAATTCGGGTGTGTCTAAACTACCACCAAAATATCATTTTTTCATGAATTCAGAGCACTAATTTATTTAAGTTTAATTATGGGCATGTTTTAGTCCATATTTAATACAAATTATTTTTTATTTAAAAAACCAATCCTACAATCCTTAAAGTATCTGGAGCCACCGAGCGATGCACGGTAACCAAATTAAAAAAATACAATTATATATATAGTACACACCCCCTGGACCCCCCCCCACCACGAAACCCAACCCCCAACCCCACTCCGCCCCCCCCCCCCCCCCAACACCCTGCACCTCGCCCCACCCCCGGAACCCTAACAACTGCACCCCCACATCCATCTCCACCCTGCACCCAGTTTTTGCATTTCTAGCTTTCTAAGGGTCCACAGATTATATGTATATAGTTATATAAATAAATTCCGAATAATTTTTTTTTAATTAAATAACAATTTATCGAGTTTTTTAATCAATTAAATAAATAATAATTTTATTGAAGCAATTTTTTACATTAAATAATGTATACATTGTGTTTGAGGCTTCGATTTCGGAGATCACTTCCCCACCATCGACCTGTACTTGATCTTATAACTTGCGATAATATTTTTCGTCTGTGTTTTTTAATAACAGGCATTTTAATAAATTAAATTGGCAAATTCTAATATATAACAATATTTGGTATAAAGTATTAGTGGTTTTTAAAATTAAAAAACCAATTAATAAATCAAAGATAATTGAAAGAAATGTAAACAAACTTTTTTATTGAGATTTTCGTCTATAAATAATTACTTTAATTAAGAAAAGATCAATTAAGATGAAATTTGATACAATTTGATGGCTGTATATGTATATAATTAAGTAATGGAGAGGGATTCATCAATGGGGCTCTGCTGAATAAACTCCCAATTATAGAAAACGTTTCGGCTTTAATTAAATAATGCCATAATCAGTTCCTAAGAGAGTATTAAGAGAGTTATTTGTACTTGAGACGTTGCGCATATCAAGTGAGAGCACACCAAGATTTATGTACCATTTTGTAATTCATATAATTTTGTATATATTATGATAAAATCCACAACAACTCTGCCTGCGGACAATTTATTTATAAAATTAATTGTGTCGCTAATACTCTCTGAGGAACTGATGATGGCATTATTTAATTAAAGCCGAAACGTTTTCTATAATTGGGAGTTTTTTTATTCAGCAGAGGCTACCCATTGGCTGAATCCCTCTCCATTACTTAATTATAAGATGAAATTTGTCGATCATCTCCAGACCTAGCCAGATCCCTTTCTCAACCTCAAAACTTGTTAATAGAGTTGGTTTCATCAAAATCGGTAGAGCCGTTTTCAAAATAGAACTAAGATACAAATATAAATATATATATACAATTTTCGCTCGTTTAATAACAGTAGATAGATAGATACAGGTCGTCTATTAATTAAAGTTGACCTATGTTTAATATAATAAATAAATTTTGCTTATTACAAGAAATCGTCAGTGACATTTCTTAATTCTGGAAAAAAGCTTTCGCCGACCTTTCATTTGTAAATGAACTGATCTATATAAACTTTTAAATATTATAACATCTTTATGATGTATGTATTTATTCACTGAAGACCGACCTTTTGTGTATATGTAAAATTAGGTTAATAATTATAAGATAGTATAAAACAAAAGAAAACACTAAAATATGGATAGATTAAAAAAAAACGCGAACTTTAGAGAATAAGAAAATGAATAATACATAAAAAATTATGCATTTTTGTACTAATTTATTTTCACGGACTGCTTCTATTTAGTTATTTATAAAATATTCAAAGTAAAAAAACAATTAAATGGTGCTAACTTAATACGCAGTTTGTTTCTATGTAGAATACATAAGTTAAGTGTTATTGGATGGCATCTACACAAATGAAATTTGTAAAGTTTTCTTATTCTAATATTTAAAATATTAATTTTAATTTTTTTAATACTAAATTTAAATATAGTATAACAATTTCAATTTACTTTATTTGAATCGGTGTGTACTGGATGTTACTTGGCACGCCTTGAAGGTAGGCCAAACCTTGCCCGCCGAACCAGCCAATATTGAATTAAAGCAAAAATTTTCAATTTTTTTTATTTTTTTTTTTTACTTAATGTGTTTAAAAATTCTTGAAAAATGGACAAAGCGTGATTTTTTTATGCGAGAACTGATTAGATTTTAGGCTTACTTGCTTTAAAACTTCTTGTTCAAAAATACAGAAAATTCTCGGGTTAGGGGGTTTTTGGGTTGACAATTCGATCAGTTACAGTCTCATCCTCGGCTAAGTTATTTTTGATGGGTTTTTTGTTAATTCAAATAATTATTCACAGGTGGTTGTCTCGATAAAAATGTATAATTACATTTTAATAAAATTAATTGTTTTTTTTTTATTTTAAATTCCACTAATAGGTCATTACAAATTTTATTATATATATTAGAATTTGCCAATTTAAGGAGGTATATTGGTCCTTTTTCTTGTGTTACAATTTTAGCAAGAAATGAAATATTTTCTTGAAACACTGTTCTTTTGGTTATTTCATTAATAGTATTCGGTTTGTTCTTGGGAGGTTGTCTTAAACCTCTTTACCTCTAAACCGAGGGGTGATCCGCGATTGGAAGTAGGTGTACACCTCTTTGGAAGTATTTTGGAGTTGCTTGGAAATATTTGGAATTACTTGGAAATATTATGTATGGTCAAAAATGAAAATTCTAGCCCTTTTGACCAAACTATGAATACAAAATTTAGTTAGTTTTTGCTTTTCTAGCCTTCTGGGGATCCACAGAATATGTTTACAAAATTTGGTTGAATTTGATCAAAATGAATAGAATTTTTTTTGACCTCCCCCCCACCCCTTTGTTGTCTGATAATGTTAAAAATACATTTAAAAAAATTAGTTTTTTTCTAGTTAAATTTTTTTCATTTTTATATCTCTCCAAAAATGTGGTAGATCTTTATGACACACCCTGTATAATAATTAAATTAAAAAAAAATAATAATAGAAAAATTATTTTTGTAATGTTATAAGTAGAGCAAAAAAAATATATGTCACTTCATTTATATTTTATAAAATAAAAAAATGTGTCTTTTTTTAATAAAACATTATTTAATCTCCAAAAAAATGTGGCTCGCTTTGAAACAGTTTTATAAATTTGCGGTTCCCAAACTTAAAGTTAGTGGCCACCCCTGATCTATACTGATCCAAACGCAGCAAGAATCATTAAAATCGTTTCATAAACAAAGAAGTTATGCCTGAACAAACATAAAAAAATTTTTTAAGAAAAAATAAAAACCGACTTCAAAAAATTAAGTGCAACAAATATAAAAATACACTAAAAAGGTATAAAATAATTATTATCTTATTTAGTTACAACTAAACGACGAAATATTAACACGAAATTACTTTTAAAGTCGGTGCCAAACAAACTATACCTATAAGCGAGCGTACCCGCCAAACGTACTAAGTAAGATCCGTCGAGTGCGATTCATAAAAGGTATATGTTTGGCACCAACTTCAAAAAGTAATTTCGTGTTAATATTTCGTCGTTTAGTTGTAACTAAATAAGATAATAATTATTTTATACCTTTTAGTGTATTTTTATATTTGTTGCATTTAATTTTTTGAAGTCGGTTTTTATTTTTTTCTTAAAAATTTTTATTTTCTCTTTAGTGATGTTATTAATAGTGATTATATCATCAGAACTTGACCAAATTAATATGACACCATCCCTAAGACACCCCCTTTCGGATAAAAAAAGAACCATCGAAATAAACTGCAACGGATCGTTGCTAAACTTTATCCAAATTCATTTTAAATATTGATATTTATATTCCTTTATTATTAATCAGATACAATTCTACATTGGATTTTTGACATTTTTCGGTTATTATTGGTAACCATTGCTGAAGAAGCTTATCTATTCGAGTTACATGAACTAATAAACCGATGAATGAATAAATTTTAATGGATTTTAAATAAAGAATTTAAAAAAGTACTATCTTACTCATAGAGCAGTACTTTAAAATATAATTTTACTAAAAACTTTATTTAACCTTTTTTGTGGTCCCCAAGGTATCTTAATTACAATATTAATTTTCAACAAAATTGGTTTTCTCATTTTCAAAATATTTAGAAAAAACAAAAAGTACTGAAATAAAGTACTAATGTTTGTGGGCCGACATGTACCAAAAACTAATCAGCGCTTTATTTTGTTATATTAATGGTAGGTTTTCAATTTCATTTCAACAAATTGTATTGTGTGGAAAAAATCGTGAACGAAAAAAACGAAAACATACATCCTGAAAAAATCGCACTTTTTGGCCTCTGGACGAGACCCCATGTAATATTTGGCAAAACTGTCAGGTGCTAAAATTCAACCTAAATGAATACTACAATTTGTGACTTTAATTGAGACCATGGGTTCAGTAGTCTTTACCTGAGCACCCTTTGAAGTCGCGCTTGGCGCGAGACCGATTACAATACTTTACCCATGCTTCGCATTGGATAAAGTAAAAAACGGGATCAATCGGAAACTATATTGAACCCAATACAAAAAAATCATCAAAATCGGTTCACAATTGGCGAAGATATCAGGTCACATAGACACAAAAAAATCAATCGAATTGAGAACCTCCTCCTTTTTTGAAGTCGGTTAAAAAAAATAAGCCGCACCCTGATAATCGAGAGTACACTGTATTTGCCAACTAACACCCTGGGCTGGATGGATGCCTTGGTTATTTCTAGTTGTATTGAATGAGAATCCTAATGGTGAGAAGCTCAACAGGTTTGCCTCCGGTGTCCAAATGGCCAAATGGACGGACGGACGGACGTACAGACGACCGGCATTGTATGCTAATCCGGCAAACACTCCTCTCTCAGTTGGTTTGGGTTTCGCTTCACGTCCCTTCTGCCTTGTCTGGTATTTTAGATTTCACCTTGACTATTAGATGCGGGCTCTCTTGCAATCTAATTGACGATCATATTCCAACGGAGGTTATATTTAAATTGGAAATTATTTAGCGTCCCGTCATACAATATGGTTATTTGGTTTTGACGTCGCATAGAGCTATTTTCCAATCCAGGACACTGCTTGAACAATTAGAAATAGAAATTCGCTAAAAATCAATCTTGGTGTATTTTAATAAGAGCTTTATTAAACAGTCACTGACGGATCGAACGTTGCTCACTAATGTTTTTCAAATTAAAAGTGATATACTATATATTAATATAGATAGAGAATTAATGCTCAAGGATAATGAAAAAATCGTAGACCATGAAATATATATGAGTGAAGTGAGGCCAACATCGCCTACAGATGACGTCACGTTCTCGCATAAATATTTTGGTAATATTAATTTAATATTAATTTGCGATTATTGGAATCCAAAATAAATAATCTTAACTACGATAAATTTATCTCAATGTATAATAATTCCTATAATGGCCATGCTATTTCTGGGTGTTCCTACCTACAGATGACGTCACTTTCTCTAGGAGATGTTGGCCTCACCAAATCGACACCAGTGCGTGTCTATATATTTCATGGTCTAAGGAAAAAATACAATTCCGAATAAAATAAATTTATTAGAAAGTCATGTTCATCCTCTTAAAAACCGACGTTTTGGAGGATCTTCCCTTCTTCACGGTTTAAAAGTATGTATCTTTCCTTCGTTGACCCTTTTAAACCCTGAAGAAGAAGGGAAGATCCTCCGAAACGTCGGTTTTTAAGAGGATGAACATGACTTTCCAATAAATTTATTGTATTTTTTAATTATCCTTGGGCTGCCTTCCATCAATTAATTCTCCATTAAGTTCTTTCCTAAGAGAAAATACTTCTAATATATTAAATATAGATATTTCAATTTTAAGGGAGTTCGAGACAGCTTAGCTATCTGGTTGATCTTCGAAAAAATCTTTTGTATTTCTGCAGACTGACAACTTCTGCCTACTAAATTTTTTAATAAAAAAATTTTCTAATAATGAGGTTAATTTCGAATAAAAATCTTTGTTTTTATAATAATATTAATAAAAATAATGTTGAGATAAATTTTTTCTCATTATAAAAACATTTATTTAACACAAAAAACGATTTCAAGAAATAAAGTTGGAATTCTACACTAGTGGTTTTGTTATATTCTGTTGACTGCAAATAACTTATTATTTTTTACATTTATGAATAACTAATTAACTAGACTGTGAAATCTATTGAAAAATGTATCATAAAAGTTGAATTATTGATCTGTATAAAAGTGGGCGATTTGGGTTATCAGGGGGGCGATAAATAAGTTGGGGGAAATTGGGGGCGATGAGTATTCAAAGGGGGAAAAATTAAAATACACTCACATGCAAAGAAATTGAATCACTTCCCTTGCGAGTTGTTAAATATAATTTTCATTCTTAAATATAAATAATGTTATATTATGTTTTTTTTAGAAAAAATATTTAAATTTCTAATAAATTACAAAGAAACATATTGTTGTGAATGCGGCATTTAGAGTATTTTTTCTTGATAATAATATAATTGTTTTTAATGGTAATATTTTGGAGTAGCAGGCGGCATGTCTTTTGATGCTGGAACATGCCTTATTTGGCAATAGGATGGCGGGACTTTACAATTCCCACTTTTTGAACCTCAATAAATTTAATTTATGTTTTTCATATTTTGAGTTAAGAGATTAAGTTCTGTCGGAATAATTTATTTCTCGGTAATGGTACAGACGATCAACTTCAAATTTCGGGAATAAATATTTAGTACATCAATGATTCGATGGTAAAAATTTGAGATTTTTCTTATAAAAATGATAAGCAGTCCCGAACTCCCTTAAACAGTACCTGACTGATCTAACGTTGCTCAGTGCTCACTAATGTTTGACATTAGTGATATATTAATATAGAATGAAAATCATGGAAAACAGTCCAAGGATAAGTAATAAAAAATTCAATTTCGAATAAAATAAATTTAATGTTCATTCTCTTAAATAAAAACAGACTTTTTGAAGAATCTTCCCCCTTATTCACTTTCCAATAAATTTATTTTATTCGGAATTGTATTTTCTCATTATCCTTGGGCTGCCTTCCATCAATTCTCCATTAAAGTTCTCTCCAATGTGAAAACATTTATAATATATTAATATAGATATTTTAAAGAGGGGGTCGGTAGCGCAATCGGTTAAATCACCAACTTTTCTAATCCGATTAGGAGAACATCAACCTAGAGTTCATCAGTTCGATCCCAGAAAGAAGCAAAGTGAATTTATTTGAAAATAATAAATAACCGGCCCCTCGGCTCCAGAAACTGAGAATCTTTGGTTCTATAAAACCTCGCGCATGCGCAGGACAAAATTTCGTAACAAGCAACCATGAATCGTGAGAGGCAAAAACAACATTACCCCAGGTGGTAACCAATCCATCCACCCTCGAGTGGCAACCGGGCATTCAGATTCTGGGGGATCCGGACCATCACGAAGTCAAGGAAGAAACAATGGAAGAATAACACCAAAAATCCATACATACCTGGGCACCTTTAACATCAACACACTCATCCGGCCAGGAAAAATTACCTGACCATGGAACTCGGTAACACGTTCCGGAAAAAGATAGAGGCGTGGAAGGTCCAACCAGAAAGAAACAACATCAAGCTTTGCGTGATCCCAAGGGTCCAAACGCAACAAATAATAATAGATATTTTACATTAAATTGAAAGTTTTTGTGCCGAGGGTAGCAGAATTTTTATATATTGAAGGAGACAATAAAAGAGTGTGTCTTCTGCTGGATTTAAATAAGTCCAGCAGAAGACACACTATTTTATTGTCTCCTTCAATAGATATTTTATTTTAAAGTCATGTAAAAACGAGGGGTGATCCGCGATTGGAAGTAGGTGTACACATCTTTTGGAAGTATTTTGAAATTACTTAGAAATATTTGTAAGTATTGGAAATATTTGGAACTACTTGAAAATATTTGGAATACTTGGAAATATTTGGAATACTTGGAAATATTTGGAATACTTGGAAATATTTGGAAGTACTTGGAAATATTTGGAAGTACAAGTTGAAGTAGGTGTACAGCATATTAGGTCGTGGTTCACCCCTCGGGTAAAAATATTTGCAGCAAGAATTAAATAAAAATAATTTTTTTTTTTACCAACTTTTAAACCATTATCAAGGCAGCGCTGTGCAGAAAGTTTTTAACTTAATTGCTATAAGAAATAATATTAATTTACACGGAGGTTTCTCCGTTAACTATTTTAAGGCCTGAAGAAGTGACGATCATTAGAATCCTCTGAAAATAACGTTCCTATCAATTATTTTATTCGAAATTTATGTTTTCATTATTCTTAGGCTTTGCATCAATTCACCATTGAATTCTACCAATTCCTCTTTAATAGAAAATTCATCTAATTAATTAATTGAACCAATTATTTTACATGAATTAATGTATACATTGTATTTGAGCCTCGACTTCGGAGACTTCTCCACCATCGACTGTCCTTGATCATCTTTTTAGTCCTTGTTTTTAACAAGAGGAAAAAACTAATTAAGTAAAAAAAAACCTCTTTTCCGATAATTATTCCAATTCCATATTCTTTCCCCTCATTATTCATTGTCTAATTAATTAATTCTCCTAATTTTAATTAATAATAATATTTCTAATAAACTATTAGCTAATTAAAAAATAAAAAACAATTAATTAATAAATATTAATTATACATTTTTATTGACACACCCACCTGTTAAAAATCAATTAGTTTAATCAACCAAAACCTATCAAAGTTATCCCAAGATGAGAACCCTGGCAGATCGATTTGTCGATCTGACAACCCCTTTATAAATTTAAATAAATAAATATATATATCTACCAATTTTTCTAATTAGTTTTGTGTTTATTTTTTGTTCACAGGTAAGATCTGCTTATAACCAGTCCATACATTTTACATACTCGTAATTACACAACGTCTTCATATTGGTATGTTTTCCTCAACTAGTATACTCTGTATACACTTTAACTATTTCTAACAGATGGTAAAATTTTTGACTAAATTTAAGGCTGATGATGCCATATTTTGGGGGAAAAAAATTGTCCATCGATAAACTAGGTATATACACATAATTTTTACTTTACCATACAGGGTATGGTCAAGTATTGTAATCGTGCATGAAAAAAGTGGTTTTTTCCTTCTTTTTTTCGAAATATCTCAAAAAACGGCTGAAATTATTTTGATTAAAAAATTGAGCGAAACCATGGCATTTCGGTTTACAAAAAAAGCTCTAATAAGTGAACATCGAAAAAATTATATTTTTTGAGATAATAATTGTTTTGTCAAAATGTCTGTTAGTCTGGTTGTCTGGTTGTCCGTTAGTCTGTGCGTTACAAAATTTTTGTGGACGAGCTAGCTCAAAAACTTGTGAATATCGAAACCAAATTTCACACGTAGTTTTGGTCCATTGAGATTAAGAGCTGATTAGATGTTGGTGCATATCGACCCAAAATTGGAGCAGCGGGGTTTAAAAATTAAAAATCTAGGCCATTTCTTTTATTGTTTGGCAAGCTACGTTGGCTAACCTGAATTTTTTAAGTTTTTCCTGAATTTTTAATTTTTCCGGGTAATTTTTTTTTTTACTTATTAACCTGAATTGGACTACTACGAACATTTAAAAAAAAATTAGCCAAATCGGTCCAGGCATTTGAGAGATATGCGCTTACGAAGAAACAGAAATTCATTTTTATTATATAGATTAGAGCTCAGGCCCGCCTTTGGCGGGCCTTCTTTATATAGGGGGTCTTACCCCCTGGACCCCCACGTGGCTGCTTTATTGATGTTTTATTAGTTACAGAGAATAAATATAATTGTTTTATTATAAAGCCTTAAATAGATATAATTTGAGATTCTATTTAACTGCAATACACACTCATTACAAATAAGATGAAACAAATATTTAAAATGTATTAAAAATCCACTTGTTATCATTAAGGGGAAAATAAAAAAAAAGTCATATTATACAGGGTGATTCACGGTCGATGGCACATTAGACATTTATGGAAATCGAAACGCAGGATTTTTCTATACATATCTCTATCGGTTTTCAAGATAAAAAATAATTTGTGTTAAATATGGTCCAAAACACGGCCCTAATTAAAAAAATTTAAATAAATTAGTGCTCTCAATTCATTAAAAGTTGATATTTTGGTGGTAGTTTAGACAGATCCGAAGTATTTAATTTACCTCTAAAAATCAACTCCACATTATACAGGGCGTGCTAAGATTACTATTATTTACGTTATTCATAAAAGTGGTCAAAAGTTCGTTTTTTTAAATGAGACTCCCCGTATATTACTCAATAAATTGAATGAGGAAGGAAAATGCTTTAAGTCTATATATCATGTCCCTATACCTAAAACATCAAGTTTTCTTAATAAAGCCGCTTTTTCGTGAAAAATTACATTTTAATTAATTTACTTTAAATTAACCATGGAAATATCAAGCTTATAACAGTTTGCCAACTATTTATAAGTAACTTATAAACAGTTTATTGACGATGTTAAAAAAAATCTCCCACATGATCGCAAATATTAATTATTGAAACTAAGTTCTTATAGTTGCAGTTTATTTTTTTAATTTTTGTTTTTAAATGTACTTTAAAAAAAAATAGATAGTTTTTTAAATCTTTGTTGTATTATTAAATTCTTCTTCAACGATAATGTGGTTAGAACTTATTAAGAATAAATGACAACTCAAAAATCTGACAGATAGGGCTGCCAACACATGTTTAGTTTGCTAGTTTAGTACTTTTATTGTTTGGCAAGCTATGTTGGCTAATCTGATTTTGTTTTAGTTTTTCCTGAATTTTCCAATTTTCCGGGCAACTTTTCCGATTTTTTTTTTTACGTATTAACCTGAATTGGACTATTACGAACATTTAAAAAAAAATTAGCCAAATCAGTCCAGGCATTTGAGAGATCTGCGCTTACAAAGAAACAGTAATTCATTTTTATTATATAGATTTAGGTGTGCCGCAAATGATTCCAGTTATTTTTATTTATTTATTTTTTTTTTATTTATTTATTTATTATAGTTTATTTATTTATTTATTTATTCATTCATAATTCTTACAATTTAACTTTACACAATGCTCTGAGGCAGTTTGCCTCATATGAGCAGTAAAAAATAATAATTAACAGAAAACAAAGAGGAGAAAAATAAAAACAAGTGTGTGCGAAAAAGAAAGAAAGAAAGAAAGCTCCAGCGAAATGAAGTTGAGAGGAAGGTGAGAGAGCCAGCAGGAGGGAAAAGATACACCATAAAAGAGTTTTTTTAGTGTGCCGTCAACCAAAAAAGGTTGAGAAAAACTTCTATAGATTTATAGATTAAGAAGTAAGTAAAAGTGACATGATAAACCCACCCACCAGTTTATTAATTAACAATCCAGCTAGAACTCAAAAGTTGAAAACAGATTGTAAAAAGTAAAAAGATTGTGCGTCAAATATTTTCCATTTTACAAAGCTATCCCGAGAGCGAGAGTGTTTCGATGTTCCGAAAGGCATTCTTTAATAAACCTGCTTTTCTCCTGCTCTCATACAATATTATTTCGTCCAATCTCTTTTTCCAAGATTAAAAATCTCCCAGGGAAAAAAATATCTCCCTCTATTCTTTATTTTTTTTTCGTTTTTTTTTTTTTACTTCTTTAAATCTCAGGATTACATTTCTCATTTTCTATCCTTTTTCAGCAGATTTTTTTTTTTTCAAGTAATATTTATCCCACCAAATTCGCTATCTAAAAGGTAAAGATTTTTTAAACATTTGTTTTAAAATTGTAAAGCTAATCCTCATATTTTGATTCTCTCTCTTTTCATAGTGTAGTTCAGGGGTGTCCAACCTTTTGGCTTACACGGGCCACATTTGAAGAAAAAAAATTGTCTCGGACAGCGGATAGAAAATTATAATTCTATTGATATTTGTTATTCAAATAAACTGCAACGGATCGTTGCTAAACTTTATCCAAATTCATTTGAAATATTAATATGTTTATTCCTTTATTATTAATCAGATATCACTTGCAATTTGCAGTTCATGTTGACTTTAATTCAAAAATAATGTTCGATTCTCATTTAATACTTGAGGAATAACAAATCTACATTGGATTTTTGACATTTCGGTTATTATTGGTAACCATTGCTGAAGACATGGAGGAATCGACTTAAAATCAAAAATAGCGATTGATTCTCATCTATTACTTGAGAAATAATAATTCTACATTAGATTTTTGACCCTTCGATTATTATTGGTAACCATTGCTGAAGACATGGAGGAATCGACTTGAAATCAAAAATAACGATCGATTCTTATCTAATACTAGAGGAATAACCTTATTGCATTCAATTTTTGATGTTTTGACTATTAATGCCAACCTCTACTGAAAACGTGGAAGAATCGACTTAAAATCAAAAAGACTAAATTCTTTTATGGTAAACAACTCAAGCTTGATAATGTACTTTTTTGTTCTTTTATGTCGTTGTCATTATTTTTACTTTTCTTACTTGAGGCTATATATAAAATTTATGTAAGCTCATACATATTTTCAAATTTATAATAAAAACTCTTAATAATTCGATTTTTTTTCTTTCCTCTTGATAATTCGAATTTTTCTTGTAGTCCCTTGGATTTCCAATTATCGAGAGTCGACTGTAATATATTGTTTCATTTTAAATAAATAAATAAAAAAATAACTTGATTTTGCATTTTTTCCGTTCATTTCTTAAAAAAAAAAAATATTTTTGACACACACACATACGGGGGTACAATTTATGATTATTTTCGTCATAAGGGTAAAAAGTTTAGAGAGCACTGTAATAGATGATACTCTCTAGTGATTTTCTCAGAAAATTTTAATTTAATACTATCGGCAACTTGAAATCTCTCATATTAAACCTCTCTTTTTAGCTCAAATTGTTTTAGATCACCCAATTACCAAATCAGTAAAATTTGCGTAAAACCTAATACACTATAGGGTGCAAAAAAATCGACCCACCAATAAAAACTTTATTATATAAGAAATTATTTTTAAAATTGCTACAAATAACCATAGAATTTGTTCTATTAACTCTTAAACTAACATATTCAATAAATATGGGTGATAAATTTTTGAATTTCATAGTAAAAATAAGTAAAATTAAATTAAAAGATACAATTACAAATTATCCTACTTTCTCAATATCACTTTAAATTTAATAATAAAAGATCAAATTCCATTTGAAATATCAATACAATTAATAATTTTGAATTAAGCATCATTGATAGAAAGATCAAATATACAAAATGGATATTTCTGAAGTTCAAGCAGTTCAAATTGTATGCCCTATTAATCAAGGGCTAAAACAACGACAAGTGGACAAGACACTTTGAATAAGCCATTTTTCAGTAAATATATGGTTCCTTGTAAAAAATTAAAAATGATTTACTATTTAATAAAGTTTTTATTGGTGACTCGATTTTTTCGCACCGTAGTGTACTTGTAAATTTTTTTCTCTTTTCCCTCCTAATTTTTAACCGACTTCAAAAAAGGAGGAGCTTCTCTATTCAACTGAATTTTTTGTGTGTCTATGTTACCTCATATCTCCGCCAATTGTGAACCGATTTTGATGATTTTTTTGCATCGGGTTCAGTCTAGCTTCCGATTGGTCCCGTTTTTTTTTATTGGTATTGGACCTTTTTGATATGTTTGTTTATGCATAACTTCTTTGTTTATGAACCGATTTTAATGATTCTTTTTTTATTGGAAAGAGGGTACCTTAGGGGTGGTACCATATTAATTTGGTCAAGTTCTGAAGATATGATCAATGACGAAATAACGTAAATCTCCAATTCTTATGACCAAATAATCGAAATTATAATAAATAAAATCTTTTATAAAAAAATCTTAAAACATTCATTTAAAACCCGCAAACGTTTCGAGAGAAGTTCTATATTTATGAATTGAATTTTATTATCATTTTCTGATTCATCTCTTGCGAGATGCATGCAAGGTATAATATTAAGTCACTATTAATAACATCACTAAAAAGAGAAAAATAAAAATAATTTTTTAGAAAAAAAACCCACTTCAAAAAAATTAAATGCAACAAATAAAATAATAATAACTTAAAAATAAACTAAAATCCACTAAAAGGTATAAAATAATTATTATCTTATTTAGTTACAAATAAACGACGAAATATTAACATGAAATTACTTTTTGAAGTCGGTGCCAAAACATATATTTTATGAATCGCACTCGACGGATCTTACTTAGTCACGTTTGGCGTGTACGCTCGCTTATACGTATAGTTTGTTTGGCACCGACTTCAAAAAGTAATTTCATGTTAATATTTCGTCGTTTAGTTGTAACTAAATTAAATAATAATTATTTTATACCTTTTAGTGTATTTTATTTGATGTATTTAATTTTTTTGAAGTCGGTTTTATTATTTTTTTTTTTATAAAAATTATTTTTATATGTTGAGATGTTTTGTGGAAAAAACCCAAGAGGAAGCCGTAAATACTGTTTCTTGTATCTCCCTAAAAGCGTGTATCTCTTCTACGCTACGTGCCTTTTATACCTAGAGATCGTCTTTTTGAGTGATCTCCACCCTATCACTCTTTTATAAACATTTTTTTTTTCTTTTTTTTTTTTTATAAATTGAAAAGTTGACACTATCACAAAATATACATCTCTGAAGGGATGCTCTGATTTCTATCGTATTTTTTTCCTCCCCTTTAACTCTCCCCCTTCACTTTCCTCTGCATTACCTTTTCCTGTTCCTGTCCCTCCTCTCAATACTCAAGATTAAATTGCTTGCGAGTTTGAATTTAATTTCAACTCTCGGTGAAAAAACGCGAATGTTTATGTCCTGGGTAATCGCTTTTTCTACTATTCCTATCTCCGGGGAAATATCCTGAGATGACTGACTACATTCCATCCGACATACAGACATATACTAGAGTTTCGATACGTTTTGGTTTTACCTTGATATCTTATTAAACAAGCGACTTTTCTAAAACTTTTTTTTTTACTTAAACATCACTAGAGTTCTTTCTATTCCAGAATATTTCACTCTTGGGGGAAAAATAAATTCCATTTTCTATAATTAAGTAATGGAGAGGGATTCAGCCAATGGGTAGCCTCTGCTGAATAAAAACTCCAAATTATGGAAAACGTTTCGCCTTTAATTCAATAATGCCATCATCAGTTCCTAAAGGGAGCCTACAGACTTGCAACTTGGTTGCAAACATGACATGTTGCAAAGAATGTTGAAGGTCTGTGGGATGGTTGAAGTTGCAATTTCAGGTTGCGCCAACGGTTGGCGACTTGATTGGAAACATTAGCATAGTTGCCAGATCTCACGATTAATCGTGAGATCTCACCATTTTGGTCACAATTTCACGATCTCACGAATTAGGTTTTGATACCAACTTAATTGATCTAATCTTTGGCTATTATAGACATTAATACTATATATATTTATCTAGATTAATTTGTAACAACGCTTAGAGAAATTTCTCTAAAAAAATTACCCTCTTGCTAGAATCGAACCGACGAACTCTTGAACTATGGTCATCAGCTCTAACCACTAGACCAATGTCATATTAATATTTATATCTTGATTTCTTTTACTAAAACTATATGAAAAAAACACCAATAGATTTTAAATTAAGAAACATTAAATATATATTAATTAACGAGGCAAATTTGAAATATAATTCTCAGCTCGGATTTTAAACTGGAGATCCAATCGATTTTCATTAACCAGGCAAATTTGAAATATATATATATTCGAATTTTGAAATGAAAGACTCCAATTCATTTTAAATTATAGAAACATTAAATATATTGATAATTGTTCCTCCCCCCCCCCTCGCCACTCAAAAATTAAAGATGCGAAACTTTTAAGAGACGATGTATTTTTGGTAGTTTACGGGTATACATTTGGAGTGTGGTTTTTGAAGAGGAATAAAAAATTTTGACCGAGACGCTGCCCGCCAGGGCACCAGCCCGGAGGGCCGAGCTTCGAGGGCGTGCCGAAGGCACGCACGAAAAGCTCGTACTATAATAGCTATTAATAATTCCATCAATAGGCAAATATTAGTTCAATAAAGATGCGACATAATTGATTAACATATTAAATAAAAAAACACTATCAAAATATATAAAGGAATCGTAGGGAGTTGGACAAGACTTTAAATTAAATTAAATACAAGTTTTGATCAAATATGCCATACGTTTCGTTGCTGTTTTGCAACTTCTTCAGTGGCTCATTTATTAAACTTATTTGTCAGGATTTTTAACTAAGAGAAAAACATTTCAAACAGTATTCCTTTTTCTATCACAATTCATTCAATTCATCAAGTAACATAAAATATAAACCCTTTAAACAAATTAATTGTTTTTTGTCAAAAAACTAAAAGAATCAAATTGAACAAAGAAATTGTTATGTATGTACATAATAATCTTCTTAATGTACATCTTAAAAAAATTTCTTTGTTCAATTTGATTCTTTTAGTTTTTTGACAAAAACAATTAATTTGTTTAAAGGGTTTATATTTTATGTTAGTTGATGAATTGAATGAATTGTGATAGAAAAAGGAATACTGTTTGAAATGTTTTTTCTCGTAGTAAAAAATCCTGACAAATAAGTTTAATAAATGAGCCACTGTAGAAGTTGCAAAACAGCAACGAAACGTATGGCATATTTAATCAAAACTTGTATTTAATTTAATTTAAAGTCTTGTCCAACTCCCTACAATTCCTTTAATTATTAATCATGGACACGAATAATGAAATACTATCAAAATATGTTTTTAAATTAGCTAATTTTGTCAAAAAAATACAAATTTTTTTTTCTAAAGAAGGAAGTACAAAGTACTGTACCATTTTGAAATCGCGACTAAATGGGCCAATTTTTTTAAATAACTTACCATGGTAGGATACTAGACTTTTTTTTACATTAAAGATGAACCAAAGTTAGCTGATGAAATTTTTTTATAACATAAGTTCGGAAAAAAATATTTTTTTTCTCCAAAAGTATAGTACCTATTTTTTATTTTGAATTCATGTCAATAGCAGAATTATTCAGGATTGGGTAACAAAAATTAGAATAATTAAATATGTAAATTTGTAGCCACACCATCTCGATATTTAGGGCAGGATAGCGAGTTTCATCATTTTCAAAAAAATGCCTATAACTCGAAAACTATGAGATTTTTATTAAAAAAAAATTTTACTTTCTGGACCGTCGTAAATTTCCCTATTCCCTGTTCACGGTTTATTGTTGTGATACGGGACACCCTGTATATAATATTTTTTCAAAAGTATTTAATTCATTTATTATTATTATTATTATTTGATTTAATTGTTCTGACTTAATAAAATAAAACAGATTTATTAAAAATAGATAAAATAGCTACTTTAATTTTTTCCGATCGTTAAATATATATATTCTCCACGCCACGAACTGTTCCTATAAGTATACATAGAGATAGAGAGCTATATAGATATAACCTTTAAATTTATTTATAGCTGGATATTGATTTTCACTTAGATAACCAATTTAGAAGAGAGGAGTAATTTATAAACAGCCATAAAAGAAGGCATTGACTCTCAATTTGGCCGACTGTTCGAATTTTGTCATATTTGAGCCCCTAATATAGCCGAACATTGAATTTAATCAGTTTCACAATATACTATGACAGTTATTTTAGCACGGTCCAATAATCTTTTATCAGAAGGCAACTTTAATATGCTCCGTATTTTTCAAATTTCCATTTCGGCTGAGTCTAAAGCACCTCCTCCCCCTATTACTTTATTAATAATACATAGGATAACAATTTATATATATATATATCAAAAAAAGTCTGTTGAAACCTTAGACCATGAAATATATAGACATGCCCTGGTGTCGATTTGGTGAGGCCAACATCAACTAGAGAATGTGACGTCATCTGTAGGTAGGAACACCCAGAAATAGCATGACCACTATAGGAATTATTATACATTGAGATAAATTTATCGTAGTTTAGATTATTTATTTTGGATTCCAATAATCGCAAATTAATATTATATTAATATTACCAAAATATTTATGCGAGAACGTGACGTCATCTGTAGGCGATGTTGGCCTCACTTCACTCTGTGTGGAGAGTAGCAGATCTATATATTTCATGGTCTAAGGTTGAAACCACCTAGATTAAACATTTTTAATGAGATATTTAATTTAATTTATTTTCTTAGAAATACGGACTGGTAAGCGAAATAAGTAGGTTATAATGAAAGGCAGTCCATAAATTATTTAAATTTTATTCAAATTCCGACGTTTTGGAGACCTTTTGGAGACAAATAGGAGCTGAGTTAATATCACCCATCAATAACTATTCAATACCCTGAAGAAGGAGGGAAAAGTTCTCCGTAACGTCGGAATTTGAATAAAATTTAAATAATTTATGGACTGCCTTTCATTATAACCTACTTATTTAATGAGAAATTCTAACCATAATGTACAACATTTTAACCCTTAAATCTTGACTTTTCAAAAACATTCGAAAAGTTATTCCATAAGCAATTCTCGATCTTTTCAGGGTTCCTTTTTAATAATAAAACGGGACCCTATTTTAGTGTCTTTTGTATATCTCCAGCTAGAACAAGACATCCTCGGAATATTCATTAAATTTATTTAAAGTATATGTTGCAGTAAAAATTTGTTTTTTAGTAAGAACGCGTTCTTACTAGTTAAAACGCGTCTCGTCTTGGTCTCGTCTTGGTCTCGTCTCGGTCTCGTCTCGGTATTATCTCGGTCTCGTCTCAGTATCGTCTCGGTCTCGTCTCAGTGTCGTCTCGGTCTCGTCTCGTCTCGTCTCGGTATCGTCTCGGACTCGTCTCGGTCTCGTCTCAGTATCGTCTTGGTCTCGTCTCAGTATCGTCTCGGACTCGTCTCAGTATCGTCTCGGTCTCGTCTCGGTCTCGTCTCGGTCTCGTCTCGGTCTCATCTCGTAGAAACGACGTGGGAAGCTCTAGATATGATCGTATTAAATATGGCACCCTTGACTTCTCTTTTGATAAACAATTCACAGAAGCATAAAATCTGCAATTTATATAAATTTTATATTTGTCTTATAAGGTTCAAAAAAGGACTTATTTAATTTTATTAACGATTCATGGAATACCAAAAAAACTGATCATTAAATATTATTACTTAACATTTGACATCCCAATTAGATTTTCTAAATATAAATGTATCAAGTCTCTGATCCAATCACCAAATAAATAAACAGATAGAGAAAAGATAAAGGGCAAAATGATCTTGTTAAAATTAATTACCCTTAACTCAGTTTGAAACCTGTATCTATCGAATGCTTATTTGTTATTTTATACACTGTTGATTTAGGAGCAATGGTAGACAAAATTCTTGCGAAAATTAAGTATTGAATTCATTCGAAATTCGCTTATTCGTGTTTAGATATGTCTGAAAAATGGAGAAAAAAAACATTTTTAGTTTGTGATTCTGGATTCCAATACCATAAATAACTTGACAATAAAAGCTCAAAAATGTTTTCATTAAAAAGAACCGATTAATTCAAATTAAATTATTTTCTTGCTTCCAGGTGCAAAAAATAATAATAAAATCGATTTTTTTTTATTGAGAATTTTAGCCGCTCTATTTAGTTGGAAAGCTAAATTTTGGTCCAAACATTCGTATTAAGTTTGTGCTAAGCTTCATCTTTCTAATAAAAACCTTTGGCAAACAAAAAATTGCTAAATCATAGAATCCATAAATTTAGATTGTCATTCAAAATGGAAAGAATGGATTATAATTGAAAGTAATATTTTCTCAAATTAATTATTTTTGGCGAATTTAACTTGGCTGCTTCCTAGATTTCACTAATTTTTCGAACTTAGTCTGTTTTTTCACAGAATGTTTTGGGTGAGATACATTTTCTCATAAAATAACCGAGCCAAAATAGTGCACATGCACTCCCCTTGGGGTCAAATAAAAAATTCTCTAACAGCCCTGACTTTCGGTCAGCTTCACTAAACTATGTTTAATGTACGATATATGTTTTGTATTTAACTACTGCAAGTTTGTGTTAAGTTTCATCTTTCTAATAAAAACCTTTGGCAAACAAAAAATTGCTAAATCATAAAAATTCATAGAAAGCGTACCAAGTTCTCTTAGTTTTTAAAAATTTAATTTTCACAGTTATAGTAGATCTAAATTTAAAACAATAAAATAAAATATAATTGATTAGTTTTTTTTTAAATTATTGGATAAAAAATACTTGGTGGGTTTCACATTAAGATATAAAAAAATAAAACGAATTTATTTTTGGAGAATCTTTAATCTCGATATATATATTTCGAGTGACTAACCCATCTTCAGGAGAAACAGAAAGTAACTGACCTGGATAAGTCGAAATTGAATACAAGTCAATGGTAAAATTTATTTTTAAGATAACAAAAGGGTAAATATTTAAAATTATTGGAGGGAGAAAATTCTAGGAAAGTCTATTTTGTTTAATTTTGAATGGTCTTCTGAGAGATGAGAGTTTGCACACGAGACAGATTTGCAAATATTTAAAGAATGTAATCAATGATTGTACTTTTCTTAACTCATTTTATCATTGATTACATTCTTTAAATATTTCCAAATTTGTTTTGTGTGTAAATTCTCATTTCTCAGAAGACCATTCAAAATTAAACAAAATAGACTTCTCCCTCCACTAATTTTAAATATCTACCCTTTTGTTATCTTAAAAATAAATTTTACCATTGAGTTGTATTCAAATTCGAAATCCTCATTTCTCAAAAGGCCATTCAAAATTAAACAAAATAGACTTCCTACCTTTTCTCCCTCCAATAATTTTAAATATTTACCCTTTTGTTATCTTAAAAATAAATTTTACCATTGACTTGTATTCAATTTCGACTTATCCAGGTCAGTTACTTTCTGTTTCTCCTGAAGATGGGTTAGTCACCCGAAATATATATATCGAGATTAAAGATTCTCCAAAAATAAATTTGTTTTATTTTTTTATTTCTTAATGTGAAACCTACCAACTATTTTTTATCCAATAATTAAAAAAAAAATGTTTCACTAAGTACCAACACCAAATTCCTTAAAAACTAATTGATTAATAATGAAGATGTTGGAGTTTTTATTATTGCGATTAATTTGATTAAAATTTGAATTTTTAGTGATAATTAATTTTAATTATTTATTGAACAAGAACAAATAATCAAATATCCTATGAAGTTTCGATCAACTTATTCTGCGATCGTTCTTAAGTACGTTCCCTAATAAATTGATTTTATTGTAATTCTTTTGAAACTTTGAATACACATATTTATAAGTGTCCTTTATACGTAGAAATTTTTTCAATAGTCCTTGCGGCATTAAATTTATAAATATTGACAATTGAAATTTGCATATTTAACATGCGAACCCTATCCCGATTGATGTTAAAGCGACTGTTCCATTAAATAACAATCGTAATTTTCTTGATATTATTTTGAAAAACTGAGAATCATTAACTGAAGATATAACAAATATTTTCCTGTTAAAATAATTGTATCAAGCGGTATTCGTTTTGTATGAAACATGTTAAAAGTTAGGTACTTTTGATGGTTTTCATTTTTTTCTCTTATGGCATGACAAGTGAGTGATGGCGACGTGGCAACGTCGCACTAAAATCACTCAATATTTCCATATCTAAAAAACTTCTGCAGCTGGTGAATTTGAGATTTTTAGCTAATTCTCTCAACCTAACTATACTGTTCTCATCTGGAATTTCTCAGTGAGCTGTTTTATGAAGTGTTTTTTTTTTATTTTTTTGTCTTTTAGCGTCAGTAAGAATGAAATGTTGCCAGATACAAGAAACGACGCAGTGAAAATATTTTTGCCTTTCTGCGCATGTGAGAGTAGGGGAAAGAGCGAACTGCATTTGAGCTATATTAGGGAACGTCCTTAAGTATGAGCACCCACTCTGATTTTAAGATAAGTCGATCAAAACGTCGTAGTTGTATTCTATTATTTGTTCTATAAATAGTTATCTTATTATATTAAACGATCGGGTTCTCGAAAACGGCTCTAACGATTTGGATGAAATTCACTGGTTAGGAGGGTTTTGTATTGGATATTCGATCTGTCACGGTCTCATCTTCGGCTAAGTTGTTTTTGATGGGTTTTTTGTTAATTGAAACAAGTATTCACAGGTGGTTGTCTCGATAAAAATGTTTAATTACATTTTTATTCAATTTCCTTGTAATAAATATTTTTTTTTTAAATTTTATATCCCACAATAAGATCATTATAATTATTATTATATATTAAAAGTTGGGCAATTTAATTGATTAAAAATCGAGTTTTAAATCCTACAAATAATAATTTAACAATTTAATTGATGAACTCAAAAATTGTTATTTAATTAAAAAAAAAATTATACCTTATTTATTTATATACCTACCTATATACATATAATCTGTGGGCCACTGAAGGCTAGAAATGCAAAAACTAGGTGCGTAGGTGTGGGGTATAGATGTGAGGGGTGCAGGAGGTGGGAGTCCGGGGTAGGGGGTGGGGTTAAGTGGTGGGGGTCGGGGGGCGAGGGGGGTTTCGGCGATTAATATATAGCTATTAACTGAAGCAAGAATTTACCGTGCATCGCTCGGTGGCCAGGTACTAATTAATTATGTGTGATTTCAGTATAAATTCAAATTTTAAAGATAATTGAATTTGGTTTAATTATAAATATGGGCGATTGAGGCGCCATCTTTCACTTCCACTTTACTTGCTAGTGTTTAATTTTTTGACTCACTAGCCTACCACAGTAATTTCTTAAGGTCGAAAAATCAATTATAATATTATAATTTGAGATCTGACGAGTTATTTCACATTCCAGAAATGAAAATTACTTTACCCCTTTGGAAAATATTCCATGTCGTTAATATTGCCCTACACTTGCACTTTGCACTGCCCTACTCATATAACCATTAAGGGGTAGAACCGTTGCGTTCCTAGTGCCCCCTTTTTAAGCCTTCCCAAGCGACTTGAGCTAGGAGGGCTTAATCGATAAAACGACCTTTTCATATTTGAAAGCTATATGGAATTCTACTTTTTTTCTATCATATAATAATAATTTAATTTTGTTAGTAAATATTAAAATTACTTTTTTTCATCCAAATTTAAGACTATATCTTTTCAATGTGTATTTCAGAAAATCCTATTTGTATTTTTGAGAATTCTCAATTAAATATAATAAAATCAGAAATCTCACTTGTATTTTAGAAATGTATTATATTTCAGAAAATGTCAGTTACTTTTTTGTTTATATACAAATGTTTTTTTTTTAATATAATTGGCATTTTCTGAAATACGAATAAGATTTTCTAATATTCAATTAAAAATTCTGAAATACAATTGAAATTTTCTGAAATTAACAAGATATTTTCTGAAATAAAAAAAAATGAAAAAGGTGTAAAACATCATCCTTGTTTATAAAAAGTACGCCTTTCACAGTACAATCATTATTCAAAACTTTTACAGGACAATGAATAAATAAATAATATGTTTTATAGAATATGTTTTTATTTCGATAATTTAAAGTTTTTTTTTTTTTTTTTGGCTTTTCGGCCTTTCTAGCCATAAGCCATTTACGATACTATTTAATTTATTCAAATTTGTCTCTACCCCGGGGGTGATAATTTAAAGTTAAGAATTTTTATCATCTTGGATTGAAACTTGATAGGAAAATTGCATCAATCCTTTCTAGTTCATCTATTTTTGAACAAAAACAAAATATAAGTTTTGGACTTGAGACTATTTACAAAACAATAACAATAATATAAGTTTTTTGACTTGAAAATATTTACAATAACAATTATTTACATATTTACAGAGGTATAAGGCTTAGACCATGAAATATATAGACACGCCCTCTGCTACTCTACACACAGAGTGAAGTGAGGCCTACACCATCGTCTACAGATGACATCACGTTCTCGCATAAATATTTTGGTAATATTAATTTAATATTAATTTGAGATTATTGGAATCCAAAATAAATAATCTAAACTACGATAAATTTATCTCAATGTATAATAATTCCTATAGTGCCATGCTATTTCTGGCTGTTCCTACCTACAGATGACGTCAAGTTCTCTAGGAGATGTTGGCCTCACCAAATCGACACCAGGGTGTGTCTATATATTTCATGTTCTAAGGTATAAAATCTGGCATGATCAAGTGAAGCGTCGAGGGAGGTCATTTGGTCTGTGTCTCTTAAGTCTTTTTGGAATTGTTGTTGTCATTAGTTGTTTTGCGTAGTCGTTTGGGTGGTCATTTAATTTGTTTAGGTATTTCTGGCTGTGTTGTCTTATTTCTTCTGTTATGAAGGGATTGGTGTCTCTTTTTGTATGTCGGAATTTGAGGTACTTCTGGGGGCATCGACTATGGCTCTTATCACTTTATTTTGATATCTCTGAATGATATCAATATTTGATTTCGCAGCCGAGCCCCATAGGTCCAAATTGGTTTTAAAATACATTTGTAAATAAGTATTTTATTGTCTTTTGTCATTTGTGAACAATTTAATTTTGAACCCTGAATGATTGAATATTGAAAGTTTGATCAGAGTTTTTTTTGTCATTTTGATTTGCACCGAAAAACATAAATTGTACTGAGCTAAAGTTTTCTTACAAGTTTTAAACAACAACAACAAAATGTCTGTTGTTTATTATTCAAAAAACAAACATATTTTTTTCATTGATCTAAAAAATCCAACTGGTATTGTTGGTTTGTTACTAGAAAACTTTTTAAGAGAATCGTAATCTATGTAATTCTGTTTAGTCTGAAACTTTGGATTTCTATTTGGATGATGTAATGAGGCTTTTTTTTATTTAAGTTTCAAGTTATAATACATATTGATGGGAGACGATATGGGAATTGGAATAAAAGAGGTTTTTTTCTTTAATTAGTTTTTTCCTCTTATTAAAAACAAGGACTAAAAAGATGATCAAGGACACTCGATGGTGGAGAAGTAATCTCCGGAGTCGAAGCTAAAATACAATGTATACATTAATTCATAATAAAAATTTATAAAAAAAAAATACATATTGATTTCAAAACATTTTTTGAATCTCTCTTAAAAACAATGTATTTAGATCAAATCAAAATATTAACATCAAAAAAACAGGGAACTTGATTTTTTTTTTGATAAAATCATCTAAAATCAAAGCGCACAGTATGCCCAGGCCAAGTTAGAAAGGGTAAATTAACTCCCCTTAAAACAAAAAAATAATAATAAATAAAAATAAAAGCTACATATTAGCTTACAAAAAGAAGAGAAATCTCACCCAAAACATTCTGTGAAAAAACAGGCCAAGTTTGAAAAATTAGTGAAATCTAGGAAGCAGCCAAGTTAAATTCGCCAAGAATAATTAAGTTGAGAAAATAGTACTTTCAATTATAATCCATTCTTTCCATTTTGAATGACAATCTAAACTTATGGATTCTAAATTTTTAATTTAAATTATTTTCATGAAACTTGACTGTTACGAATTATGTATTTAGGGTAAATGAACTAAATTGGTGACCAGCCAAGTTTCTTGAAAATAATTTAAATTAAAAATTTAGAATCCATAAATTTAGATTGTCATTCAAAATGAAACTACTATTTTATCAACTTAATTATTCTTAACTTGGCTGCTTTCTAGATTTCACTAATTTTTAGAACTTGGCCTGTTTTTTCACAGAATGTTTTGGGTGAGATACATTTTCTCATAAAATAGCTCCCCCCCCCCCCGGGATCGAATAAAAAATTCTGTAACAGCACTGACTTCCGGCCAGCCTCACTAAACTATGTTTAATGCACCAATTATTTTACATGAATTAATGTATACATTGTATTTTGGCTTCGACTCCGGAGATTGCTTCTCCACCATCGAGTGTCCTTGATCATCTTTAGTCCTTGTTTTTAATAAGAGGAAAAACTAATTATAGAAAAAAAAACCTCTTTTCCGATAATTATTCCAATACCATATTGCGGAAATTAATCCATCCAATTAATCTCCTCAATCCTCATTCCAGCATGTTTAATGCACCATATATGTTTTGTATTTAACTACTGTATTAATGTATTCTACTTGGGGGAAAAAAATACTCAAAAAATTAAATATTTAAATAAAAATTAAATAATCCATTTACTTGTCTCTAAACTTTTCTCTCCCTGAAAATCTATTTGCTGACGCACCTGTCTTTAATGTTTAATATACTATCTGCATTTCGGCTGGTTTTTAGTCGTAGAACGATTTCCCTTTCATCATTCTCTAATTGTATTAGTAACAAGTGTTTCTAAGCGAGAAATGATAAGAACGCGTGTGAGTTATCGATCGTCGTTCTGTCCGAGGGTATCAGCCATAGGGTTGGGGTAGGTTCTGTAGGGGGGCTGGGCACGCGCGCACCCCCAACCTCAAAACCTCTAGGAAATTCCGCCCCCTTGATTTGCCGGTTGGGCTAGGTCAGGGTGCGTTCCTCTCACTAAAAACAGACAGGAAATTTATCTCGCGCCCACCCTTTTCGCAAACAACCCTGTCAAAATCTATACCAGCTCCGGGTTATTTATTCACATTCAATGATGATGGATAAATATAGTACATTCGCATCAAATATTCCCGAATCTTATTACGTCTTATTAGAGACTTTAATGCACGTCCTTTTTTTTCTTATTATTTATTCTTTTAACTATCGATTAAAAACCCTATTTGCTTATTTATTTTCATTGTCTTTTATAAGACAATTATTTGTTTTAATCATTTATTGCATGTTAATGGTTGTTTTTGATCTCTTCTACGTCGTAGATAAAAGGATAATTTTCTATTCTAGTATCATTTTGAATTATTTAAAAGTTAGTTGGTTTCGTTCTGAAAAATAGAGGACTAAAAAATTTATTCATGATTTCTTTATAAAATCCCTTAATGGAAGAAATAAATATGTGTAGTACATTATGTAATTGAGAACTTGTATAAGGGTGAAACCGAATTGTAGAAACACCCAAACCATATTTGTAGCTTTCTACGATTCGGCTTCATCCCTGATGAAAAAGACTGATAAACTCTGAATAATACATATGTAGGATGTTATTCTCTACTCCTTTCACTGTAAAATGCTTTTAAAAATAAAGATTCATTTTTGCCTTGAGAAAGGCGCTTGCTTGATGCTCACCGGTCAGAATCTTCCGATCAACTGACAGGTGAGCGGCGAGGACACGCCCCTTTTATAATCACAGGCGCGAACATTTATGCTTACGTCAGCAGCAAACTACCACCAATTAACCAATCAGTTTAATTGCTAATTAGGGCCGCCAGGTTTATAAAGGCAGCTAGCCCCTCGACGCAAAGTCAGTTGTTGAAGCTCATTGAATGGGACAACTCTCCGAGATTGATTACCTGGGAATGGTTTGGTAAAGAGAAGGCTTGTGTCTATGTCACGAAGCGAGGAAGTAATTGTACACACTGTTTGTAATGAAAAGGCAATAAATGCGGTCTTCGTGCCAATATTTTATTTAAAGCATATTTTCAACTACACTTCTATGCAAATTCGTATTTTAAAAAAGCATTTTTCTGGCTTTACGCCGCCAAGAGACATTCTAAACTCTGAATATCATCTCCCATCCAAGCCCGGCAAATATCCTTCTAACTAACCCTTCGAGCTAAAAATAATAAAAATCATCCATCATCTTAATCATTTCCTATACATATATATTGTTAGTAAATTAATGAAAATATTTTTAAATCAAAAATCAGAATTATTACCCATTTTGGCTAGTACTAAGCTTAGTAGCAGAATTTGTGTCAGTGACCCATTTTATCACTCTTGCCAAAAAAATTTCACTATAAGACAAAATATAATTAAATTTTCTTTAACATATTCTTGGCTCAAATTAATCAACAATCTTGGGAGCGACTTTTCTTCAACAATTAAATTTTTTGTACAGTTCCCTATTATTTTTCTTCTTTCAAGTGCCATATCAGGTCTCCCTGACGTTTCGGCACCTCTCCACATATACCTGTACTGAGTGTGTTTAGCTGTTTTTACACAGATATACTCGTGACCTACTTTTTAACGGGGGTTCCGAACGGCTAGTCTGGAGAGGTTGACTAGGCCATTATACTCTTGGTAGTTTGCCATTGCTTTCCAAGAGGAGGTGACTGCAAATATCTGCCGATACTCAGTCTCGAACCAGCATACTTCATGACAGCGGCCCGACACTCTGACCCAAAGTCGCCTCTTCCCTACTATTCCTGTTACTAATTTACTATGGATGCGAATGATGCAACACTATTATTAAATCGGTGGCTAAGAGGATAAGAGCTAAACCTCTTATAAAAGAATCGCAGCGCACATGGGAAGATCCCGGGTTCGAACCCCGGCTGATCCTTTTTGTCTATAATATAAAAATCTTTTCTTCGTTCCCTAATTTAATTAAAAATTGTCTTTCGACACGGCCTCGCTGTGGTTGCGCCCTGGAGTGAAGAAGAAAATTATCTTCGACCTTTGGGTTCGCGATCGGATGGGAGGCGTTTGGATTTAGTTTAATTGTCAAGCCGACTACAAAAATGAAGTCGAGGAAGAGATTAAAAGATTAAATAAAAATGAAATTCCATAATTCATATAGACATTGAGTGTCAGCTTGGGTTCGGGGCTAAGAGGATAAGAGCTAAACCTCTTATAAAAGCATCGCAGCGCAGATGCGAAGATCCCGGGTTCGAACCCCGGCTGATCCTTTTTGTCTATAATATAAAAATCTTTTCTTCGTTCCCTAATTTAACTATTACTAAATTGTTCATATCTTCAAAAATCGATTTTGCTTGTATTGAGTTTTAATTTCCAAACTACCCTAAAATTTCCATGCTCGTTACATCCGACCAACGTTTACGCATTTTGTGTTAGGCGTGTACATTGATTTTTCCCCAACAAGACCCTCCTGGTCGTTGTTCCTATTGATCTTGGCTCGGGTTCCCCCAAAGTAGAGGGTTGGACGATGACGAACTCTCACAAAGTGGCCTGTTTTGGATCAATACTTGTTTCCTGAAAGGGGGGGGGGTGCATTATTAGGATTCCTATTGCATAATTATCTGAAACACACCAACCACCATGGTCAAGGTTTTTGCAAATTTTATTTTTACTATTTTTAAATAAAAAATAAATAAATAAATAAAAATAAAATAAAATTACTTTTGTCAAGCACCCACAATGAATGATTATTATATAACATCCATCAAAAACAAAAAATAAATAATTTTCATGGTCAAGGTTTGAAAACAATTTTTTTTTTTTTTTTTTAATCAATGTTAATTATTTATTACTTTTACATACAATTACTTTAGACTTTGTTCGATAACTCACTATTTTTTTTTTTCATTGAATTAGGAGAATTTTTATGGAAAAATTATACGTAGCGAGTGATAATTTAAATCGATTTTGTTAAATAGATTAAGTTGAAGAATTGAAATGACGCCTACGGAAATGCATTTTTTTAAGGGCTTCTTTTCTAATCCGGAAATGCATTTTTAAACTTTTCATCAATAAAATATAGTTGAGTTTCAATTATTTAAAACTAATTTGAAGTATACGATAGATTTTATAGTTAGACTACTCGTTTTCATCGAAATTACATTATTTATTGATTATTTCGAACTGGGTCGAATTTCAAATTTCAAAAAAAAAAAAAAAAATATCTTTTAGTGTAAGGTATCTGGTTACGTAGAATCAGGCTAAAATATATATATAATATACATAGTACTTTACTTTAAAAGACTTTCAAAGTGGCCATTTTTAGGTGATTTTTCTAACTTATCGGCGTTCCTAAATGGTTTAACTTAAAATTATTAGATAGTCTGTGCGGTACCAAATTTTTGTGGACGAGCTAGCTCAAAAACTAGTGTGAATATCGAAACCAAATTTCACACGTAGTTTTGGTTCATTGAAATTAAGAGCTGATTAAATTTTGGTGCATATCAACCCAAAATTAAGAGGGGTGGAAGGGGGATTAAAAGTTAAAAATCTAGGCCATTTGAGCAAACTCAACCAAATTTTGTATACATAATCAGTGGACCCCCAGAAGTCTAAAAATTCAAAAATTAACCGTCTTTAATGAGGGGGGGGTATATATGGTCAAAAATGAAAATCTAGGCTCTTGTACCAAACTCTACCAAATTTTGCATACATAATCACTGGGTCCTCAGTAATCTAAAAATGAAAAAAAAATCAGGCCAAAATGGGAATGGGGGGGGGGTCAAAAAATGAAAATCTAGGCTCTTGTACCAAACTCTACCAAATTTTGCATACATAATCACTGGGTCCTCAGTAATCTAAAAATGAAAAAAAATCAGGTCAAAATGGGAATGGGGGGGGGTGGTCAAAAAATGAAAATCTAGGCTCTTGTACCAAACTCAACCAAATTTTGTATACATAATCAGTGGGCCCTCAGGAGTCTAAAAATGCAAAAGCTAACCCCCCCTCCTCTACACAATAATAAATAATTTTATTAAATATTAAATATAAGTGAGGGACCAGGTTGTATGCTAAAGTCAAGTGGATGGCCACATCAGAACACGTCATCTTATTTGTAAAACATTCCAACTAAGTATTTACAAAAAAAGATGGTCAAATCTTTAGTTTTAATTTTTAATTTTTTTTAATTTAATTTAAAATTATTTTTTTTAATTTAATTTAAAATTTTATTTTAATTTAATTTTTAAATTTTTTTTAAATTTTATTTTAATTTAAAGTCATAAAAACAATGATAAACGTAAATCTTATATTGAGAACAAGTCTTACTAGAATATTTTTACTTTTACATTTATATTCTATAGAATATAATGGGAAAGTACTGCGATGGCCGCAGTCTGGGTCCTCAGAAATGAAAAAAATTAATTTTAATTAATAATAACAAAAATCCTTGATCAAATAAGAATCGTTTCTACTCATCATTAAACCTGGTTATTATTATTATTATTATTATTAATATCTCCAAAACACGACTTATCCACCAACTAAGAACCACAAATGCTCGAGTTCTACATTTTTATGTCAACTCCAACAGTTATAAATTGAACCCAAATGTGAACTGCACGCTATGCAATATGCAGGCAAAGGAAGATTTAAAACATATTCTGGTAGATTGTCCGATATTTACTGGTTCGCGCAGTCACTATTTGCATAAATATTTTCTTGCCTCTGAGGTGGTAGATGAAGATAACTTCGTGGAAATTAAATTGAACAAGATTGGAGTAATTTTTGGAGACGGACTGATAAGTGAATTAAGTGGATATTGATGAGGCAGTCCAAAAAAAGAAGAAGATAATTTACACTATCTTTTTATTCATAAAACCGACGTTTAGGAGGCTATTCCTCCTTCTTCAGGGTTTTATTACATTATAATTCTGCTGAGAATGAAATACAAGATATTATTGTTACTGCCACTGAAAGAGGAGACAGAGGGGAATGCCGCATTGGATTTCCTTCACTGACTTTTCAAAACCCTGAAGAAGGAGGGAATAGCCTCCGAAACTTCGGTTTTATGAATAAAAAGATAGTGTAAATTATCTTCTTCTTTTTTTGGACTGCCTCATCAATATCCACTTAATTATATTGAACATTTGTAATGAGGAACAAGCAAAAGAGTTGTTTCACTTTGTGGTTGAGGCTCTCGGCATCCGGGCATTCATAGTTAATGAATAGATAAAATAAAAAATATCAAATAAATTTTTTATTTAAATTTTTTTTTTTTGTTTTTTTATTTTTTTATAATGTTTTATTATATTTTTGTTTTTTGCTCTATTTTTTCAAAATTGTATTAGCCAAACTGGCTTTAAACAATAAACTATTATCTATCTATCTATCATCTATCTATAATAACAAAAATCTTTGATCAAATAAGAAGCGTTTCTACTCATCATTAAACCTGGTTATTATTATTATTATTATTATTATTAATAATAATATTTTTCGTGCTTAACTTTATTTTCTTATTTTCATTTCTTTTTCCTCTTCCTTTTTTTTCGTGAAAACGATCGATTGGTGTCTAAACTTATCTCCTGTCAGGAAAGCTTAGGTATATATACCAATATATATATATATAAATAAATAGCCTCTTCCTGGTTGAATAAAGTTCATTTAAAGAATTATTAAGAGATGTGACCTCTCTCCGGGTATTTTTACTCTTCGAAATATTTTTTTTTCTTTTCCTTTCAACATCGTGTTTACTGTTTACTTTTACTTTACATCAAAATGGATTTTTCCATTGTCCTGGACGTGTTCTTTTCTATCTCTATATAAATCCAGAGCAGATTTTATTTTTAGTATTAGTTGTAATCGTATTGAAAGGTTAACGTTTAGTTGTGTGAAGAATGACATAGTGCAACTCGTAAACTTTTCTTTCTAGCTATCTATTATTATGTCGTGACGGTGTCTTAAAACCGGTAGCAGTTCCATCACTCGTCAGCCTAATTGGAGTGATATTGAGAGAGAGTGGCCTGGAAGACAGCCTGACGGGCCGGGAATTGGAAAAAAATCCAACCATCGCTCTTTAGTTATTCATTAATCATTTTATTTTTTAAGATAATATCGACTTTTTAATGGGTGGTCTTAACTCTCTCTCTATCTCTTTCTAATATCACGTTATAACTGACCTATGGCCGTATTCAACTAGTAATACAAGGCGATATTTTACTTTATGAACTGTTCGGGTAGTGCGAAATAAATTCTCTATTACCATGGTTTTCAAACCATGCTCCGGGGAACAATGGTTATCCAATGAAGCCACTTCAAGTGTTGCAAAAGAAAAATCAATACAATGTGATTGTAGATTAGACCGGGTGGTTTTTGTATAATAAGAATACAGTGAAACCCGTCAAATCCGAACCCCGGAAATACAAAATCCCTGGAAATCCGAACGCAAAAAATTTAGTCATAAAACAATTATTTAAACATTCTACATTATAACCTTATTTTACATAATACTGCTCGACAAAAATTAAACAAAAATTTCTCCCGGTAAACCTAACAGATTCTAGTAGAGATTTATACGCTGATTATCATACAATTTCCCGATTTTTACAACACGTCAGAGTTTTGAGATATTATCCATCAAAATGACGAAAAATGCTATTTTGACCAATAAATATTAAACAGCAATATTTGCAATCAAAGTTATTTGTTTACTTAATAGAAAACAACTTCCTCTTTGATTTTCAAATTACCACTTGTTTTTAACTCAATTAGAAGTCGAGTTATAGCTAAAAGACTAAAAACTTATGTTTTTATCTATGTTTATTATCCTTTAAAATCACGTAGTTTTAGTTTTTTAGATATAACTCGAGTTATAATTGAGGTGAAAACAAATGGTAATTTGAAAATCAAAGAGGAAGCTGTTTTCTATTACGTCAACAAAATATTTTGATTTCAAATATTGCTGTTTAATAATTAATGGGACTCGAAAAGAGGTCAAAATGGCCTTTTTTGTAATTTTGACCGATAATATCTCAAAACTCTGACGTGTAGTAAACAATTGGGAAATTGCATTATAATCAGCCAATAAAACTCTACCGGAATCCATTGTTAGATTTACGGGGAGAAATTTTTTGTCGAACAGTGATTATTAGTTGAAAAATTAACAAAGAAGTACAGTTAGCATACCTAACAAAGTCTAAATGTGTCTACATAGGTACTTATGTCATCCAGGATTGAAAAACGGTAAAAGTTGGTTATTGGTATTCTTTAGGATAATTAATCACTTTGCAAAAACAATGAAATAATAATAGAAACACACAAAATATCACTTAATCTTTCACTTGATTTCAGTTATCTTCAATTGTCGAAGCTACTTTCGGCTAATTCGAACAAATTGAAATTCGAACAGGCTACATCCCCAATTAGTTCGGATTTAAGGGGTTTCACTGTATTGTACAACCTGCAAGTACTTGGCCACCTCTGGTTTATGTTGTATTGTAAGTGTTCCACTCAAAAAAAATGTTACGACTTTAGTGTTCCCCGAGAAGACTGATGTGGCCATCCACTTGACTTTACCATACAACCTGGCCCCTCTTTTATATTTAATATTTAATAAAATTATTTATAATCATGTAGGGGGGGAGTTTTTGCATTTTTAGACTCCTGGGCCCACTGATTATGTATACAAAAATTTTATGTTTAGAGAGTTTGCTCAAATGGTCTAGATTTTTAATTTTTAACCCCCAGTCAACCCCCCTTAATTTTGGCTCGATGTACACCAAAAACTAATCAGCTATTAATCTCAATGGACCAAAACTACGTGTTAAATTTGGTTTCGAGATTGACACTAGTTTTTGAGCTAGCTCGTCCACAAAAATTTGGTAACCTAACAGACATTTTGACAAAATAATTAATATCTCGATAAACGTAATTTTTTTGATCTTCACTTATAAGGGCTTTTTTATAGACCAAAATGCCATGGTTTTGCCCAATTTTTTTAACCAAAATAGTTTCAGCCGTTTTTGAGATATTTCGAAAAAAAAAAACACTTTTTTCATACACGATTACAATACTTGACCATACCCTGTATGGTAAAGTAAAAAACTAATTTCTGACTATAGATGCTTTAATGATAGCGCTGCTTTAAGAAATGATAAAAAGAGCAAACAAATAGATAAATGAAAATGTTACCATATAATTGGAAGAGCACACTAATCCGATCAAATCAAAGCAATAGAGATAATTTATTTTTAAATTACATTATATCGGCTTAGTGTATTTGAATGATAACCAAATTGGGTTTATCTATTTTGAGATCTATTTATTATACATTGACAGTTTAATTGTTAACAAGGTAGAAATAGGAAGATTAGCTTGGCCCGTTCTGCTCCGATGATGGTTAAGCCAATCCCATATGAGTTTAATTTTTACTCGGTACGTCCGGAGCGATCCCATTATTGAATTCACACAAACATTTACAAAAAAAAAAATATATTTATCATTGTGTTTAAAAATATCTGAAACGTGAAGAAAAATCATTTTTATCCATGATTTTTTTTCTGTAAATTTGTCTGAATTCAGATACAATAACTTATGAACGAAATGTCGTAGAAAGTTTGTTTTTATTCTAAAATATTTATATTTCCAATACGGAGAACTGATTCTGTTTTAGGCTTACCAGCTTTCGTACTTTTGGCTCAAAAATGGAGAAACATAATTTTTTTTAATGATTTTATTGATATTTTAAGGTGATCTATTTATAATTTAGGCATAAATAGGGTGATCATTTTTTCCGAGGTCCGATCCGGGACAGAAAATTCAAATGAAAAACTAAAATGAAACATGAAAATACAGTAATTATTTATAGTATAATAAGTGTGTGGTGACTAGGGTGGTCCTTATTTTGGGTATTTTCGAAACAAGGGGTTCGAAATAAATGAAAAAAAAATATCCCCCAAGTTTCTCATCTAAATAACATGGGGTTTTGGAATTAAAATATCGATTTTTTTTATTCCGGCCAAAGTAATGGTTGAAAAAATTTGAAACTCTGTAGACTTTATTCCTATAATAGTAGCTATCCCTCAGAATTTGTACAGATTTTTAGCTATTATAATTCTGGATTCTATAACTTAATAACACTAAGTATAACAGTATTTTATCTAGTTGTAACTCCAGAATTATAATAGCTAAAAATCTGTAATAATTCTGATGGATAACTACTATTATAGGGATAAGGTTTACAGAGTTTCACATTTTTTGAACCATTACTTTGGCCGGAATAAAAAATCGATATTTTAATGCCAAAACCCCATGTTATTTAAATGAGAAACTTACATCACTGGGGGGACAGGTTATAATTGATATAGAGACTTGAAACTTGAGGGATATTTTTTTTATTTATTTCGAACCATATGAGCCCTTGTCAGCGTAATAATTCAAAAATGCCAAAAATAAGGACCACTCTAGTGGAGACTAAATATAAGCGCATGCGCGTAGATGAGATAAAATATAATCAAATATTATATTGTAATATTCACATGATATGATAAATCTCTGGCTCGACAACCCTTCATGGGTCTTGGCCTACTGAATTGGTTGCTGTCCTAATTGGAAACAGTACCGAGGGGTCAAGTGGTTAGCTCAACGCACATCTACAACCTTCGTTTCAGTTTTCTTAACCGAGATTCGCTACTTCTCAATCAAGCAGCTACTCATTTATCCTCACGAGGCTGAGTGAACCCCGTTCCAGACCCTATACTTACAGAAAAATTTCTGAGCATAGCCGGGAATCGAACCCGGGACCTCCGGGTTGCCAGTCAGTTACTCTGACCATTAGACCACGGAATGATATGATATGATGAATTATCTAATTCGGGACATTTTCCGGGACATATATTAAACCCGGAAAATCCGAGAGGAATGGTCACCCTAGTCATAAATGAACAATTTTTTTATATTTAAGTTTATTATTAATTACTAATAATGGGGCCTCTAGAGTGAATAAGTTTTCATTTTTTTTTTTTTTTTTATTATTTAATAAATATGCGGGTAAGCTATTTTTTATTAGAATCTCATCAAGAAAAATAACTAAAAAGGGTGCTAATAGAATGTTCTCCCTTCCTTTAGAACTAAGGCATTTCAAGAGTGCCAAATACAAGTCTACACACGCAAATACAAGCTCAGACTTGTTTCATACCATTAGAAATTCTAGGAATGGTCTTTTTTGGCCCTAGGTTAAGAAATTATTGAATCGAAATGAATATCAGATTTATCATTTAAAATGATTAATTTACAGAAACTGCAAACAGCTTACCGAGTCTTGGAAAAAGTTTCTTTTTTTCCTCCAATTTATTTTATACCTACTCTTCGCGGGATGAGCTATACTGACGATTAGAGCAACATTAAAAAAAAAACTTCCAGCACATATTAATGTCTTTTGCAAACAGCCATTAATTAGACAAATAATTAAAGATTCACTTAAAAAATAAATAAATAAACACCCGCATTTTGAGTTCAGGTCTTAAAATAACCAAACAAAAAAGAACCCAATGAATTAAGTATTTAAAGTAAAATAGATTTTAGTATTTATAATTATCTTTCAAAAAAAAAAAATAAAAAAATAAGCTGACGTGTTCTGTTGTGGCCATCCACTTGACTTTACCATACAACCTGACCCCTCACTTATATTTAATATTTAATAAAATTATTTATAATCATGTAGGGGGGGGGTTAGTTTTTGCGTTTTTAGACTTCTGGGGTCCCACTGATTTTGTATACAAAATTTGGTTGAGTTTTCTCAAATGGCCTAGATTTTTAATTTTTAACCCCCCTTAATTTTGGGTCGATGTGCACCAAAATCTAATCAGCTCTTAATCTCAATGGACCAAATCTTCCTGTAAAATTTGGTTTCTATTTTCAGGCTAGTTTTTGAGCTAGCTCCTCCACAAAATTTGGTAACGCACAGACTAACATAGACAGAATAACAACCAGACTAACAGATATTTTGACAAAACAATTATTATCTCGCAAAATATAATTTTTTCGATGTTTACTTATTAGATCTTTTTTTTAGAGCAAAATACTATGGTTTCGCTCAATTTTTTTAATCAGAATAGTTTCAGCCGTTTTTGAGATATTTCGAAAAAAAGAAGGAAAAAAAACCCTTTTTTCATGCACGATTACAATACTTGACCATACCCTGTATGATAAAGGAAAATATTGAAAACATATATATAAGTACACTAAGATAGTGAGAACTTGGCCTTTCTCTCGTACTCTGATTGTATGGATAGCGGTTATTTGAGATAAAATTAAAGGATCACTGTGACCCTGCTGAAAAGATAAAGTGTAGATTGATGGAGACAATAAAAGAGTGTGTCTTCTGCTGGAATTATAAATTTTATTTATAACGAGACTATAGTTTCGAGGGCTTTGCCCTCTTCATCAGTCTATTACAATTGATTTACAGGAATTAATTTATGAAAAATTCTGCTACTCTCGGCAAAAAACTTTCAATTTAAAGTGTAGATATTAACAAAACATGATCTATACCATCGGGTTCTATCAGATGAAAGATATTATTTAATCGGGGGGTGAACCCCGACCTAATATGCTGTACACCTACTTTCACTTCCACTTCCAAATATTTCCAAGTACTTACAAATATTTCCAAGTACTTCCAAAATACTTCCAAAGAGGTGTGCACCTACTTCCAATCGCGGATCACCCCTCGCGTTTAATAGTCTGTAAAAATATTGAAAACTGTCAGAAACACTCAGGTAGAGGTAGAGTATTCTCATCGTTCATCACATTTATTTTCTCTATTTAAAATACGGCAAAAAATCTCAAAATTATGTGTAGAAGAAAATAAATGCTATAAACAACATTTTATAAGCCCTCAGAAGATTTTCTCCTGACTGGGTCATATATATATTGTAGCATTTTAAAATATAAATTATAGTACGTATTTACCCGAGGGGTGAACCGCGATTGGAATTAGGTATACACCTTTTTTGGAATTCATTAGATAATCTATTGTATTCTATTGTCTTCTACTTGGAAATGAAAATGAAAGTGGAAGTAGGTGTACCCGATATTATGTAGCGGTTCACCCCTCGTATTTACCTAAAGTGACATAATAATATTAATAAATAAAAAATATTGAAAACAGACACGTTTCCACATTTAGATATCTCTCGCCTATTTGAAAAATAGCATAAAATCCAAGAATTATTTGCCTGCTTAAAAAAAGGAAACCCTATCGAACACATATCTAGCCCTAAATTCATATATACTCTCATGTTCGATTCATATGTTTTGTATTATCTGTTTTTAGATTAAATATTTGTTGTTCCTAAAAATATAAGAACTACGCGAAAACACATAGCTTAAATCTTGGTTTCTGGGTAGAGCCCTCTCTGGTTAAAATTTGCTTATCAACGATTACTTCCATAAGATTTCATTACATTTTTCATTCAATATCTTGAAGATTTTCTTATGGGTTCAAAAAAAGCCTTAAATACCTATATTAAACTTCACAAAAATGAGATTTTAAGAGATATTAATAAGCCTATTTTAAAGGTCTAAATGTCGTGTTTTAGCGGAATTTTTTAGAAATATTTCCAAAATACTACCAATAATACGGGCCAAGTATGAGTTGTGTTTCTTTTATCTTCCAAGATTCTTGAGATGTCTTATTTCTCGTTAATAATTAAAAAATGAGTGAATTTTAAGATTTTTTGTTTAGTTTTAAGTAAAAATTTACATTCGATTTTTGATTTTGATGAAAATAATACATAATAACTTATAAATATTGTTGATCTTCTTAATGGTCACTGATGCCTTCTTCCCGTATAGACGTAAGATTTCATTGTAAGTTAGTTGTGTACTCACGGCCATCTTCAGGAGTGTTTTAAAAAGATTGGAGCAATTTTTGGAGACGGACTGATAAGTCAATTAAGTGAATATCGATGAGGCAGTCCACAAAAAGAAGACGATAATTTACACTATCTTTTTATTCATAAAACCGACGTTTCGGAGGCTATTGCCTGGATCATTTGGATTTCCTTCACTGACTTTTCAAAACCCTGAAGAAGGAGGGAATAGCCTCCGAAACGTCGGTTTTATGAATAAAAAGATAGTGTAAATTATTTTCTTCTTTTTTTGGACTGCCTCATCGATATCGACTTAATAACTTATAAATTTTAAATAAATTTTATTAGGTCTATGGTCTACAATTCTCTGACCAAAGACCAAAATTTTGTCAGGTTTTTCTTTTGAACCAAAGCCTAAAAACACTAAAATACAACGTGAAAAACAATAAAAAGTTGTCACTCAAATTACTCATATTTGATGTACAAAGTACAAATAATAAATATTCATTACATATGAAAAAAAAAACTTAAGAATTATATTGATTATACTGATGTACTTAACATAAATAGGTATATATAAATAATCATTATAAAAAAAAGTGGCCTTGTGGCTATTTATAGCTCGGAAACGATTATACACCAGGTCCCCTAATCTATAAATGCTGAAAATTATTGTTTGTATTTATAGTAGTTGATAGAGAAAAAAATTCAAGGTCTTTAGTGTCATTTTGGAAGTATAGGAGGAAAAAATAAGAGAACCAGCGGACAAGGAAGGAATCGGCCGGCAGCTTTGGTCATTTTAATAAAAAAAAAAAAAAAATGAAGAAAGGGTTTCAAGAAAAATAAATAAATAAACGTACGCAAAGTTTGAATGAAAGAGTGCGAACGTGAGTGGGACAAGGAAATGGGAGATAGGGCCAACTCCAATTCAAGGGCACCGGAGCAGAGATGGCGGTCGAACAGCAGCGTTCCAAAAACATCCGCCCCCGGGGCCGTTAGCGGTGTTGCCAAGTTGCACACCCGTTCCATTTGCGAAAAAATAAACCGGCTCTGCTCTGTACAGAACAGCAATGCTCGTTTTGTTCTAGCGAGAGAGAGAATGAAAGGATCCTCCTGTACGAAACCGGGTACTAAACATTACACACAAATGTACACCTTCGAAATAGAGTAACCCGCCACGGGCCCGTACTCAGGATTTTTCAGGAGGATAGCTATAATTGTCAATATTTTTAACCGACTTCAAAAAAGGAAGAGGCTATCAATTCGACTGATTTTTTTTTGTATCTATGTTATTCGATTTCTTCGCCAATTGTAAACCGATTTCGATGATTTTTTTACTTTACCATACAGGGTATGGTTAAGTATTGTAATTGTGCATTAAAAAAGTGTTTTTTTTCCTTCTTTTTTTCGAAATATCTCAAAAACGTCTGAAACTATTTTGATTTAAAAAATTGAGCAAAACCATGGCATTTCTCTCTACAAAAAAGACCTAATAAGCAAACATCGAAAAAATTATATTTTTAGAGATAATAATTTTTTTTTTTTAAATGTCTGTTAGTCTGTTTGATAGTTAGTCTGTGCGTTACCAAATTTTGTGGACGAGCTAACTCAAAAAATAGTCTGAATATCGAAACCAAATTTCACACGTAGTTTTGGTCCATTGAGATTAAGAACTGATTAGATTTTGGTGCATATCGACTCAAAATTAAGGGGGGTGCAGGGTGGGTTAAAAATTAGAAATCTTGGCCATTTGACCAAACTCAACCAAATTTTGTATATATAATCAGTGGGACCCCAGAAGTCTAAAAATGCAAAAACTAACCGCCCAAAATGGGGGGGGGGGGTGCTTGGTCAAAAAATTAATATCTAGGCCATTTGACCAAACTCAACCAAATTTTGTATATATAATCAGTGGGACCCCAGAAGTCTAAAAATGCAAAAACTAACCGCCCAAAATGGGGGGGGGGTGCATAGTCAAAAAATTAAAATCTTGGGCATTTGACCAAACTCAACTAAATTTTGTATACTTAATCAGTGTGGAATCTCAGAATTCTAAAAAGCAAAAACTAACCCCCCTCCCCTACATGATTATAAATAATTTTATTAAATATTAAATATAAGTGAGGGGCCAGGTTGTATGGTAAAGTCAAGTGGATGGCCACATCAGAACACGTCAGCTTATTTTACATTGGGTTCAGTCTAGTACCCGATTGATCCCGTTTTTTTTTTCATTGGTATTGGGCCTTTTTTGTTATGTATGCTCACGCATAGCTTCTTTGTTTATGGGCCGATTTCAATGATTATTCTTTTATTGGGTACATTAGGGGTGGTCCCATATTAATTTGTTCAAGTTCTGTTGATATGATCAATGACAAACTAACGGAAATCTCCAATTCTTATGTGCAAATAATCGAAATTATAATAAATATAAAATCTTTTATAAAAAAAAAAATAATCTTAAAACGTTCATTTAAAACCCGCTAACATTTCGAGATAATTTCTCTATTTATGAATTGAATTTTATTATCAATTTCTGATTCCTTTGTCCGAATCTTTCTCCTATGAAATGCATCACGATCTTAACATCACTAAAAAGAGAAAATTAAAAATAATTTTTAGAAAAAAAAAAACCAACTTCAAAAAAATTAAATGCAACAAATAAAATAATAAGAACTCAAAAATCAAATAAAATACACTAAAAGGTATAAAATAATTATCTTATTTCGTTACAACTAAACGACGAAATTGATACATGAAATCATTTTTTGAAGTCTGTGCCAAACAACCGATATGAAAAAGTTTACTTTGACTCCTGATGATAGGCTCGCTTCCGAAAATAAGTCAAAATGGCCTTTTTCGTCATTTTGACCGATAATATCTCAAAACTCTGACGTGACCAAATTTCACAAGTAGTTTTGGTCCATTGAGTTTAAGAGCTGATTATATTTGGGTGCATATCGACCCAAAATTAAGGGGTGGAGGGGGGGGGGGGGTTTAAAAATAAAAAATCTAGGCCATTTGAGCAAACTCAACCAAATTTTGTATACATAATCAGTGGGACTCCAGGAGTGTACTCTGACGACTATTTCTAATATTTGTAGGGTTTTTTTTTATACGAGTTAATAAGTAAAGTTTCGGCTGAATTACACATTTTTAAATATTAATCTCGTTAGAATGCACGACGTTTCAACACCTAGTTCCAAAATCATTTTCAAGTGATTGTTATCTCTATTGTTAGTCTGAGGCGAGGGGTGATCCGCGATTGGAAGTAGGTGTACACCTCTTTAGAAGTATTTTAGAAGCACTTGGAAATATTCAGAAGTACTTGAAATATTTGGAAGTACTTGGGAATATTTGGAAGTACAAGTGGAAGTAGGTGTACAGCATATTAGGTTGCGGTTCACCCCTCGGTCTGAGGGCTGCTTGAGCTATTCATATTTAGTTTTTAAGAAATTTGGCGTTGGTAGGTACTTGGTGAAACATTTTTTTAAAATTATTGGATAAAAAATACTTGATAGGTTTAACATTAAGATATATTTATTTTTTGAGGATACTTTAATCTCGATATAAATATTTTGACCGATAATATCTCAAAACTCTGACGTGTTATTAAAAGTCGGGAAATTGCATAATAATCAGCGTAGAAAACTCTACTGGTATCCATTGTTAGGTTTACCAGGAGCAATTTTCGTTAAAAGTAATTTAAATGTATTTTTAGTCAAAAAACACAAAATTTTACGTTTAAACTGCTAAAATCTCTTATTAAACCTTACATAAATGTAGATATACCTCGAAGGAAGAGGAAGGCGGAGTCATCTCAATATCAAATAACATATATTTTAAGATTCAATTAAACTCCACTTAATCCCACTAATTATACTTTTATCTTTATCTTTCAGAATACATATAATAAAATATTTATTTTTATCTTCCTTTTGTTTTTAACGAAATTTTAGAGTTAATTTTTTTTTGCAATATAATGTTAAAAAGATAACAGAGGGAGCAAAAGTGGGAAACACCTTTTTTGATATTATAATTCTAAAATCCCCATCAAATCCCTCCAAACAAATGTCAAAGTGATATTATAAAGAAAATTAAAATCGGCTGAAAATGTGAGCCTTCTCATAAAGATCTCTTTGAACTTTCATTAATTCGCGACAAAATTCGACTCTGTTTCATACCAAAATTTTAACCAGATTACAAATATGAAAGGATATTTTCACATTCTTTCAAAATTTAGATTTTTTTACTTTACCATACAGGGTATGGTCAAGTATTGTAATCGTGCATGAAAAAAGTGATTTTTTTTCCTTCTTTTTTTCGAAATATCTCAAAAACGGCTGAAACTTTTTTGATTAAAAAAATTGAGCAAAACCATAGTATTTTGGTCTACAAAAAAGCTCTAATAAGTGAACATCGAAAAAATTATATTTTTCGAGATAATAATTGTTTTGTCAAAATGTCTGTTAGTCTAACTGTTAATTAATAAAGTAAAGGGAGTGTAGTTTCACAGTGAATGAAATAAAACTCAAAGAGGTTTATACAAACTCAATATATTTCGGATTATTAGTCAGTTTACAAGTTAGTCCTGATGATGCACTAATAATTCGAAATACATTGAGTTTGTATAAACATCTTTGAGTTTTATTTAATTCACTGTGAAACTAAACACCCTTTACTTGATTAATTAATATCATGTTTCACCTAAAACCTACACCACTTTCTCTAAGTAAAATAGTCTAACTGTTAGTTATTTAGTCTGTGCGTTACCAAATTTTTGTGGACGAGCTAGCTCAAAAACTAGTGTGAATGTCGAAACCAAATTTCACACGTAGTTTTGGTCCATTGAGATTAAGAGCTGATAAGATTTTGGTGCATATCGACCCAAAATTAAGAGGGGTGGAGGGGGATTAAAAGTTAAAAATCTAGGCCATTTGAGCAAACTAAACCAAATTTTGTATACATAATCAGTGGACCCCCAGAATTCGAAAAATGCAAAAACTAACCGCCCAAAATGGGGAGGGGGTGGGGTGTAGGATCAAAAAATGAAAATCTTGGCCATTTACCAAACTCAACCAAATTTTGTATACCTACATAATCAGTGGGCCCCCTTGAGTCTAAAAATGCAAAAACTTTCAAAATTTAGATTTTTTTACTTTACCATACAGTGTATGGTCAAGTATTGTAATCGTGCATGAAAAAAGTGTTTTTTTTCCTTCTTTTTTTCGAAATATCTCAAAAACGGCTAAAACTATTTTGATTAAAAAAATTGAGCGAAACCATGGCTTTTCGCTCTACAAAAAAGCTCTAGTAAGTGAACATTTAAAAAATTATATTTTTCGAGATAATAATTGTTTTGTCAAAATGTCTGTTAGTCTGTCCGTTATCAAATTTTTGTGGACGAGCTAGCTCAAAAACTAGTGTGAATATCAAAACCATGGTCCTTTAAGATTAAGAGCTGATTATATTTTGGTGCATATCGACCCAAAATTAAGGGGGGTGGAGGGGGGTTTAAAAATTACAATTACATGCTTTTTTGGGGCTTTCTCGGATTCAACCATTAGCCATTTTACGAAACTATATATTTTAATTTAGTCTCAAATATGTTGGGATCAGATTAAAGTCGGATTGCCGAGAGTCGGGCTTGAACCTGGGCTAGCTTGATTACTTTACATACTTTATATTAGCTTCACCTTCAATTTAATTTTTTTTCAATTTAAAAGCTTTATTTATAATTTTAATATTTACAGATACAACATTGTAAATCAATACATTACAAGTACAACAGATATACATAATTATATAAAATTTACAAATGTTTTTAATTGTTCCTTATAAATAGTTTCCTGCCCTATGAGCTTACACTACTAATTTATTTTAATTGTGTTCTTAATAATTAATAATATTTACAAATTTGAGTATAATTAGCTTCACCTGTATGTATCTATTTATCTATCAATGTGACTTGTGTTCTGTTAAATTCCGCAAACATTTCTCTATAAAAATAATTGTTAACCTAGTCAATTTAAATGAAATTATATATGGGGAGAAACGAATCGACTTGATTGGGAAATAATGGAATTGAAATAATTATAGGAAAAAGAGGTTTTTTTATCTAATTAGATTTTCCTCTTATTAGAAACAAGGACTAAAGATGAATAAGAACACTCGATGGTGGAGAAGTAATCTCCGGAATCGAAGCAAAAAATACAATGTATACATTAATTAATGTAAAATAATTGGTTTAATAAAATTTATAAAAAAATAAAAAAAAAAATGAAATTATATAAAAATAAATACATTTCATTCTATTAAACTCCGCAAACATTTCTCTATAAAAATCAATAAGGCTAAAAAGTAAAAAAATAAATTATATTTAAAAAAACTAAAAAACATGCTTCTAAAAAGTACAAAATAATGTAAGTAATACGTAATCAAAAAGCGTGGGGCACTTAGTCGAAATTAATTATAATTTTTAAGAAAAAATAAAACTGACTTCAAAAAATTAAATGCAACAAATAAAATACACTAAAAGCGTATAAAATAATTATTATCTTATACCTTTTAGTGTATTTTATTTGTTGCATTTAATTTTTTGAAGTCAGTTTTATTTTTTTCTTAAAAATTATTTTCTCTTTTTAGTGATGTTTATTAATAGTGATCCTATCATCAGAACTTGACCAAATTAATATGGCACCATCCCTAAGATACCCCTTTCCAATAAAAAAAGAATCATCGAAATCGGTTCATAAACAAAGAAGTTAGGCCTAAACAAACCTAACAAAAAAGTCTAATACCAATGAAAAAAAATGGGACCAATCGGAAGCTAGACTGAACCCAATGCAAAATATTTTTCAAAATCGGTTCACAATTAGCGGAGATATGAGGTAACATAGACATAAAAAAAAATCAGTAAATAGAGAACCTCCTCCTTTTTTGAAGTCGTTTAAAAAGTTTCTTCGCCCCACACTTTTTGATTAAGTATTACGTTATTTTGTACTTTTTAGAAGCATGTTTTTTAGTTATTTTAAAATATGATTATTATAAATTCTATTCTCCCATATCAATATTATACATTTACTTCCCTGTTAAATAGTAAGTAGCCCCTCTGATTTCCTCCAATTGCTTATAGGAACTAAATTTAAAAAAAAATTTTTAAGAAAAACATAAAAACCGACTTCAAAAAATTAAATGCAACAAATAAAATACACTAAAAGGTATAAAATAATTATTATCTTATTTAGTTACAACTAAACGACGAAACATTAACATGAAATTACTTTTTGAAGTCGGTGCCAAACATATACATTTTATGAATCGCACTCGACGGATCTTACTTAGTACGTTTGGCGGGTACGCTCGCTTATAGGTATAGTTTGTTTGGCACCGACTTCAAAGGGTAATTTCGTGTTAATGTTTCGTCGTTTATTTGTAACTAAATAAGATAATAATTATTTTATACCTTTTAGTGTATTTTATTTGTTGCATTTAATTTTTGAAGTCGGTTTTTATTTTTTCTTAAAAATTATTTTTATTTTTCTCTTTTTAGTGATGTTATTAATAGTGATCATATCATCAAAACTTGACCAAATTTATATGACACCATCCCTAAGACACCCCCTTTCGGATAAAAAAAGAACCATCGAAATCGGTTCATAAACAAAGAGGTCAGGTCTAAACAAACCTAGTAAAAAAGGTCTAATACCTATGAAAAAAAAAACGAAAAAAAAGTGGGACCAATCGGAAGCTAGACTGGACCCAATGCAAAAATTTTTTCAAAATCGGTTGACAATTGGCGGAGATATGATGTAACATAGGCACAAAAAAAAAAAAAAAAATTCAGTCGAATAGAGAACCTCCTCCTTTTTTGAAGTCGGTTAAAAAATTAAATTCGATAACAGCCTCCGTAGTATGTTAACTAGCACCTCTCAAACCCCAGTATAGATGTAGTATGCCTTATCTCTCTCCTCGAGATTCACCTGTTGCCTGAGAATTGGCCTGGGCGTTCTACTTTAACAACCATTTGCCATTTCCCATGTTGCCCCTATGCACATATCTTGCAACATTTTTGTTAAAATTCCCTATCAAATTATTCATTTCCCTTTCACTCTTTATCTCGCTGGACAAAAATATTTTTTTGTATAAATCATTTACTTTTTCTCTTTATGGAATCATTTAAATGAATTCCATACGATATTAATGAATATATTGAATATTTTCACCACAGATGAATATTTTCCCTCTCGTTTTCGCTTTTATTATATCCCTCCCGTCCCCCTCGCTCTTATTCTCTCACTCATATGACGTGTATCTAAATTACGTAATATTTAAAATGATTTAAATTTCCATTGGTTAATGTTTATTATTATATTTAAATATTTTGATTATTTTTTATTTTTTACCTTTCTGGTGTATGTTTTCCCCCTTTTAATGAATCTGTTCGTAAAATAATAATTCATAAAATTTAATTCTACACCATTCATTCTCTTTTAGAAATGAAAGCTTTGACATTTCAATATTATATTTAATAATAATAATAATAATAATAATATCCGTGAATTCATTGTCCCTGCATTTCTAATTGAAGAGAAATGAATAACATTTGTAAATGTTAATTAATAAGTTACAAACAGTACAAGCAAACGGTGTGGGCGGATTGATAATAATAATAATATTTATTCAAATAAAATAAGGGTGAATTAGAGGGAGAATTCTTCGTTATACCGAAATATAATCGATTCTAATTTAATTTCATATTGCACAGAGTATATAAACGATTTTGCCAACTCTAAAAGTCTCAAATACGAGCCCCGTCCCATCTCACCACTAGCAGACATTGAAGCCCATACCATAACTAAAGCAGGAAATTTTACTTTCTTTTTTAGACAATATGAATTGAAAGCTTCATTTTTCTGATGAATAACTCTGCTTCGATTGTCCCCAACACAAACTTCAAAACGAGACTCATCACTCCAATGGACACTATTCCATTCATCAATCGTCCAATTAATGTGACTTTTAGCCCATTTAAGCCGGTTTTTCTTTTGTTTTAAAGTCAAGAGTGGCTTTTCTTTCGCCTAAAAAAATTAATAAAATTACAAAAAAATTTTTGGAATAATTGTAAGTTTTAAAACCTAACTTAAGGGCTTCTCTATGGCACGTGGATTTTGAAACACTTCACCCCACAGCATCACTCCAAAGAACAGATAATTCACCATAGTTCGAACGCCTGTTTTTTCTAATAATCTTCTTCAATGCCCGCCCGTCTATGAGCATCTGATATTTTGGATTTCGACTCATACCGAGGTTTTGCAGCTGTTGTACCCGTTGTTTTATAAACTCGAATAATATTTCTGACAGTAAACTTTGATAAATTAACTAGATCGCCAATTTCCGCTTGATTTCCTATTTTAAATAAATTGATAATAATTGAGCAAATTTTTTCATCAACAACCTTTCCACGAGTCATTTTTACTAATAATAAACAAAACAAACTTTCTTTTGTTGGAAAAAGGCAAAGCCTACTTGATTATTTCACATATTCAAAGATTCTTAAAAAAAAAATCGTTAAAAGCAAAGAACTATTTCTTATATAAAAATATATTTTTAACAATTAAAAAATAATTTTAAGTTAAATGTTACAATAAAATGTTTTAAATTGTTTAAAATTTTGTTCCAAATGATAATAAAAATAAATATTTAAATTAAATTTACCGTGAATTAGCATAATTTTATTTAAAAAAAATATATATATTGGTGGGCCAATTGAGATAGGACAGGGCTCGTAAGACTCTTGATACTTTTTCTTAAATTAAGCGAAATTTCACCCTAACTTATATACTTAATATTTAATTAAATTATAAAATCCTCTAGACAAAAGCTTCTATACGTTTTCTTTTTACTCTACCTCGAATGAGAAAGTTTTGTAATTGTGCATTAATTTTGTGCTTCATATTTTTCGACATATCTCAAAAAAAGCTAAAACTATTTAAATTTAAAAAAGAAAAAAAGCGTAATCAAATCATTAAAACATGCGAGAAATGTACATATTGAACATCGGAAATATATATAATTTAAGAATAATTAATTACCATTCAATTTTTTCCCTATATATATATGGTATGTAATGTATAATGTAATTGTATATACTATATACCTATTCATAATTAGAACTTTATTGATAGTTCAAGATCCGGACTTAGGTCGACCTTCACCTATCGAGTTTCCTGATGAAATTAATATTTTGATAATTTAATGTATTAATTAACAAAACTTGATAGGGTCGACATCCAATTCCATTCATAGCTATTTTTGATAAAAAATATAATAAAATGAAAATAAATAAAAAAATAAAATTAATTAATTAATTCGCAATAAAATTATCTACATTTTCATATATAACAATAAAGGAAACTCTATAATTACAAAATACTAATTCGAAGTTACCTGGACTTATGCAGGGAAAAAAGATGGCGGCCAAACTTTGGCATTTTATATACATATTTTACTCTCAATTGGTATTATATTTATCCGGAAACTCGATAACTACATTTATGTAATAAAATTAATAACTTTAATTACTTTACCATACAGGTTATGGTCAAGTATTGTAATCGTGCATGAAAAAAGTGTTTTTTTTCCTTCTTTTTTTCTAAATATCTCAAAAACGGCTGAAACTATTTTGATTAAAAAAATGAGCGAAACCATGGCATTTCGCTCTACAAAAAAGCTCTAATAAGTGAACATTGAAAAAATTATATTTTTCGAGATAGTAATTGTTTTGTCAAAATGTCTGTTAGTCTGTCCGTCCGTCCGGTTGTCTGGTTGTTCGTTAGTCTGTGCGTTATCAAATTTTTGTGGATACATAATCAGTGGGCCCCCAGGAGTCTAAAAATGCAAAAACTAACCCCACCCTACATGAATATAAATAATTTGATTAAATATTAAAATAAGGAGGGGCCAGGTTGTATGGTAAAGTCAGGTGGATGGCCACATCAGAACACATCAGCTTATTTTTTTATTAAAAATAGCTATGAAGGGAAATTGGATGTCGACCCTATCAAGTTTTTTTATTAATACATTATATTATCAAAATATTAATTTTATTAGGAAACTCCATTAGTGAAGGTCGACCTAAGTCGGGATCTTAGACTATGACTAAAATTTAACGTGGAATCGACTGATGAATGCGACAAACCATTTTTCTGACCGAATACTCACTGATTATGGTAATAAGAATAAAAAAAATCTAAACCTAATTTGAATGAAAAACAAATTAGTTTTTTTGATTTTTAAAATAATATAGTCCCCTGGAGACATTTTATTTGCATATAATATAGATTGGTGTTGTTATCGTCCATGTTGAAAATTGTTCTTACGGGGCTGGTTAGTGGGTACCGAGGGGTGGACCGCGATTGGAATTAGGTGTACACCGTCTTTGGAATTACTTTGAAATTCATTAGATAATCTATTGTCTTCTATTGTCTTCTACTTGGAAATGAAAGTGGAAGTGGAAGTAGGTGTACACGATTTTAGGTCGCGGCTCACCCCTCGGTGGGTACTTTAACTTGAAATAAATTGGAATTTTAATTTTTAAAATGTTGCTACGTTTTAAGTTTTACGATTTCCTGAGGAAGCAGAAAAATATACGCCGAAACATTTTAAAAATTTAACTTCCAATTTATTTCAAGTCCAAGTAGGTACCCAATAACCAGCCACATTTTGCCACATAAGAAAAATATAATATAGATTTCATTTGAATTCAAAATACCTACGAATCTATATTTTGTAAAATTAATTTTATATTATTTTTCTTTTTAAAAATTAAAAATGAAGGCGTGTGGATGCATCAAACCAGTTTTCAAATTGAGAATACTGCATAATGAAAAAATAAAAATAAAAAAATCAGAACCAAATTGGAATTACTTAAACATAACATTTTTTTTTAATATATAGATAAAATTCGATTAAAACTGAAAGCTTTTTAATTATAAAATTTCATCTCGGTCAGAATTGTACACCTAAGAATCTATATTTATAGTAGAATTAATTTTATAACATTTTTCTTTTTATAAATCATGAAGTGGAATCAGCAAATGGTTGCTTCAAACCAGTCTTTGAATTGAATACTCCATGATGCAAATAAAAATTGAGAATAATTATTAATTAAAAAAAAAAAAAAAAAAATCGTCGACGAAAAAAACGATAACATCCATCCATCAGCACGCATTTCCTGAAAAAATGGCACTTTTTGGCCTCTCGACGATACCCTATGTAATTTTTGGCAAAACCGACTCGTGCTAAAATTCATTCTAATTGAATACTACAATTTGTGACTTTAATTGAGTCCATGGGTTCCGTAGTCTTTACCTGAAGACCCCGGGAAGTCGCGCTTGCTGCGAGAGCGATTACAATATCTACTTTCCTCATGCTTCGCATTGGATAAAGTAATAAGCTGACGTGTTCTGATGTGGCCATCCACTTTACCATACAACCTGGCCCCTCACTTATATTTAATATTTATAAATAAAATTATTTATAATCATAGGGGGGGGGTTAGTTTTTGCATTTTATACTTCTGGGGTCCCACTGATTATGTATACAAAATTTGGTTGAGTTTGCTCAAACGACCTAGATTTTTAATTTTTAACCCCTCCTCCACCCCCTTAATTTTGGGTCGATATGCACCAAATTCTAATCAGCTCTTAATCTCAATGGACCAAAACTACCTGTGAAATTTGGTTTCGATATTCACACTAGTTTTTGAGCTAGCTCGTCCACAAAAATTTAGTAACACACAGACTAACTAACAGACTAACAGACATTTTGACAAAACAATTATTATCTCAAAAAATATAATTTTTTCGATGTTTACTTATTAGAGCTTTTTTGTAGACCGAAATGGCATGTTTTCGCTCAATTTTTCTAATCGAAATAGTTTCAGCCGTTTTTTAGATATTTTGAAAAAAAGAAGGAAAAAACACTTTTTTCATGCACGATTATAAATCTTGACCATACCCTGTATGGTAAAGTAAAAATTGAATGTGAGGCTTTTTAAAATTTGAATATAATTTTTTTCGAAATTACGGAACTGTGGAGGGGGTATTTTGAATCTAAAGACAATCTGCCTCGATAGCTAAAACCATATCTATAAACAGAGAACGAAAGAGAAAGAAATTATTCCAAAAGAGTGTGTATTTAAATCGGGAATTTTTAATAGATTAATTTTTTCTCTGGAATTTGATAATCTAATCAGAGCCAAACGGGATTCTTTCAATGCTTTTTCATTCATTTTAGTTGCAATTCTTTTAGAGTCAAGTCAACATGTATTAACAGAGCGTGTATTTATTTGTCTGTGTATTGTGTTTTGTGATCCGATCAATTATGAATTTGTTCCTTTGTGCTGTTGAAGATTTGTTGAAATTTTCAAGTCTACTCTAGGTAAAAATATCTTTATACATTATACACATATATACTAGTATTTATTTCTCTTATTATTTTCATTAATATTATTCAAAATAAATTTTGTTATATAATAAAGTAAAGAAAATTTTTGAAATTTTTTTTGGAAACTTTTTAAAATTTAAAATTTAAATACTAGGTACTTTTCACATAAATAAAAGATCATATGCTTGTTTTGCACGACTCTACTATATACACTGCGTTACAAAAAATCTAGCCACTAATAAAAACTTTATTAAATAGCAAATTATTTTTAAAATTTTTACAAATAACCATATAATGTGTTCTATGAACTCTTAAACTAACATATTCAATAAATATGGGTGATAATTTTTGAATTTAATAATAAAAATAAGTAAAATTAAATTGAAAGATACAATTACAAATTATCGTACTTTCTCAATATCTCTTTAAATTTAAATAAAGTTTTAATAAAAGATCAAATTTCATTTGAAATATCACTAGAATGAATAATTTTGAATTAAGCATCATTGATAGAAAGATAAAATATACAAAATGGATATTTCTCAAGTTCAAACAGTTCAAATTGTGTGCCTAATTAATCAAGGGCTAAGTCAACAACAAGTGGCAAGTACACTTGCAATAAGCAATAATTTCAATAATCTATGTTTCCTTCTAAAAAAATTAAAAATGATTTACTATTTAATAAAGTTTTTAATGGTGGTTCGATTTTTTTGCACTTCAGTGTATATTTCGGGGTATAAGCCCATCTTCAGGAGTTCCCAAAGGATACTAAACAAGCATCTGATCTTTTATTTATGTGAAACCTACCTAGTATTTTATATTTTAAATCTTAAAAAGTTTGCAAAAAAAATTTCAAAATTTTTTTTACTTTATTTAATATGTTTCACCAAGAACCTTCACCATTCTCCCTTAACAAAATTTGTTATATGAGATAATTCAAATAAAATTCGCCTGATGCGGACACCTGGTTTATATGTAAAAAAATTATGATATAAATAAATTACATACTCTCACGACTATTTCTAATATTTGTATAGGTTTTTTTATACGAGTTAATAAAGATCGAACAATAAGTAAAGTTTAGGCTGAATTACACATTATTAGGATGCACGACGTTTCGACACCTAGTTCCAAAATCATTTTCAAGTGATTGTGATCTCTATTCTTAGTCTGAGGGCTTATTGAGCTATTCATATTTGTTGTGGGAGCTTAACAAAGTTCGAATTTCATAGCCCTCTAATAATAGACTTCAAACGTTCCTGAAAACGTCTCTTTTACTAGGTGCCGAAACGTTGTGCATTCTGATGAGTTTATCTCAATAGATATGTGCAATCTAACAGCCTAAACTTTTCTTTTGATTAAAAACTCAATCTCTGAGCTATTAAATCTGCAATCTAATAATAATTGATTACATAATTATTCCCCTATTGATGTTGACAATTTTTGAAATCTTAAAGTTTTCTTTGTTTTATATATATATATATATATATATATATATTATTTATTTTATTTATTATTTTCAACTTTATCATCATCATCGAATAAACACTATTAAGAGTGGTTTGACGCAACCATTCGTCTCCACGTAGTTCATCATTATAGATTATACCATTCATAAATTATTATTAAAATTAAAGTTTATTAAAAAATAAAAAGTTATTGGAACGTCGCGTGATGCGCCTACATAAATTAAAATCTTAATATTTTTTTTACATCAGATGATTTAATTGCAAAATAAATTAGTTAATTTTTTTATTAATACACTTTTATTAATAAAGAGAAACAAAGAGGTTGTCCTCTGCTTGATGCAAATAAACATACACACATATATATCATTTATTTGTTTGAGACTATAGTTTCGAAGGCTTGGCCTTCATTATCAGTCTTTTTTAATTATAAATATTATTTTTCATGGGGTCAGTATCGAGTAGCTATTGAAATTTTTTTTGCTCTTGCTCAGCCAATAAGCCAGTCAGAATTACAAAATAAAGTAAAAAAACTTTTTTCAACAATGTCAAAAATATCTCTTGTTGAAGAATTTTATTGATATTTTAAGCCTATGTTAAGATAAAAGCCTAAACGAAAATAAACTCATTTATTCAATTTCACTTATTTTAATCACTATTTTATTTTCAAGCTCATTAACAGATTCTTACAAATATTATTATATATTCAAATTAATTAATTGAAAAAAAATGGAGAATTGAGGATGGATTACCAATCGACTTGATTGGGGAATAATGGAATTGAAATAATTATCGGAAAGAGGTTTTTTTATCTAATTAGATTTTTCCTCTTATTAAAAACAAGGACTAAAGATGAATAAGGACACTCGATGGTGGAGAAGTAATCTCCGGAATCGAAGCAAAAATACAATGTATACTTTAATTAATGTAAAATAATTGGTTTGGAAAAAAATGATTGGATTGACGATAGGGAGAAATATGGAATTGGAATAATTATCAGAAAAGAGGTTTTTTTATTTAATTAGTTTTTTCCTCTTATTAAAAACAAGGACTAAAAAGATGTTCAAGGACAATCGATGGTGGAGAAGTAATCTCCGGAGTCGAAGCTCAAATACAATGTATACATTAAATCATGTAAAATAATTGGTTTAATGATGAAAAAAAATAAAGATATTTAAATTAAAGTAAATTTTAGCTAAGAAAACGCTAGAAAGAAGCTCTTGAATAAACAGCGTTTTTAGCCTAACATAATAATAATAATAAGAATACAATTTGATTAGTTTAATTCATTAGTACGATAGCCTATATCTTTTGAAAGTTTATAATAGGAATTCGACTCGAAGTCGGCAAAGTTGACGAAACGTTGGCTGATAAATAAAAAAGTCACACATAAAATACTTGTCCTTATTTTCCTATTATAAACTTTCAAATTAATATAGATTTTGGACGGAAATGATAATAAAATAGCCTATGACCTTAGGTTGACGCAATAACCATTAAATTCGTGGAGAACTTACTGATAATTAAACATTTTTTTCACTTTTTCCTCCAAATTACATTGGTATTTTTTTTCAAGTTCAAATAATACAATTTTCGCCTAACTGATTTTATTTGGGAACGGATGCTTTTAAAATACCAAACCCAAATATTGCTTTAATTTATATAAATATGATTTATTTAAAAAAAAAATCTAAAACTTTACCAGTGTTATACTAGTTCATTTCCCATTTCAATTTTGCATTAGTAAAACAATAAACCACTCATTTTAAGGCAATCCTAAGGTTTTCAAATCGATACTTGCGAAAATAAAATCCCACGTCCATGAAAACATACAAGGTTCGGGATTTTTATTTTTATTTTTATAATAATTTCATTCTCTCCCTTTCTCTAAAGCCAACAGAGTCGTAAATTTGCCAGAACTGCCAAAACCTGTTTAACCAACACAGCTACGAATTTGTTATTGTTTTTGTTGTTGTTGTTTTTTTTTTTTATATTATGAGACCGCATAGGAGAATTTAAAATTTTTTTAAACAGTCCAATGTAATCAAACGAATAAGTTTGACCCATGATTAAATATTTTATAAATGTATATAAACTATACGAAACTTTTTTTTAAATTAGTAATATGAATGATTGAAAACTTTTAGTATTTAACCTATAAAATTTTTATTCTAAAAAAAGTTTTTAATAGAAAATTTAGAGAAAATATATATATTAGGTAAATATGTGTGAGAGCTCATGAAAATAATATTTTCAATAGCACATCATATTTTACAATATATTTATATATATTTGTATTTTTATAAACCTTGAAACAATAAAGTTGAATCAACCCCATAAACCTTCTCACGTGCATTTCGTCACTGTAGAATTATCTACTTTTATAACCAAACTATTTTCTCCCATCCCAGGTAACACACAATATCTTCAGAATATTCTAAGAAGATTTAAATGTCCTTAGAATATCCTTAGAATATTCTTAGGATATTGTGGTTACCTGGGATTTTATGTTGAATATGTCGCCCCGTCATGGGAGAGGCCTATGCCCCTCGGGGCCTGGTTCCTTTATAACTTGTGAATAGTTTAATTAAAAATGAAAACAAATGTATTTTATTATAGTTAAAAAATAAAAATGATGATTGTAATAATAATGATACTAAATAGTTAAAATGTATATAGAATGTTAAATGTAAAGTGTAATTTGAACCAATAAAGGCTTAAAAATAAAATAATAAATAAATAAATGTCGCCCCGTCCCTACTCAAAATTTTTATTTATTAATGTTTAGAGCTATATTAAAAAAGTACTAGAATTGTGTTAAATTATAATCAAGAATTCTAAACTAATATAAAAAGATTGGTTCAAATAGCGCCATCTTAACTATTAATATATCTAGAGTTTAGTGATGAGCAGAATTAGTCTTGGTCCTGCGGTCTTGGTCTTGCTTTGCTCATCACTATTATTAATACTCACAATCAAAATAATAATAATATTTTTCTTAAAATTGATCAGGACTTTCTAAACACCCTAGAAGACTTTACAAACACACCCTGTGCCTATATTAATTAGTGATGAGCAGAATTGGTCTTGGTCTTGGTATTGCGGTCTTGGTTTTGGTCTTGCTTTGCTCATCACTAATATTAATACTCACAATTAAAATAATAATAATATTTTTATTAAAAGTGATCAGTACTTTCTAAACACCCTATAGAAGACTTTACAAACACACCCCTGCCTATATTAATTAGTGATGAGCAGAATTGCTCTTAGTCTTGGTCTTGCTTTGCTCATCACTAATATTAATACTCAAAATCAAAATAATAATAATATTTTTCTTAAAAGTGATCAGGACTTTCTAAACACCCTATAGAAGACTTTATAAACACACCCTCTGTCTATATCAATTAATGATGAGCAGAATTGGTCTTGGTCTTGGTCTTGCTTTGCTCATCACTAATATTAATACTCAAAATCAAAATAATAATAATATTTTTCTTAAAAACGATCAGGACTTTCTAAACACACTAGAAGACTTTACAAACACACCCTGTGCCTATATTAATTAGTGATGAGCAGAATTGGTCTTGGTCTTGGTATTGTGGTCTTGGTTTTGGTCTTGTTTTGCTCATCACTAATATTAATACTCACAATTAAAATAATAATAATATTTTTATTAAATGTGATCAGGACTTTCTAATCACCCTATAGAAGACTTTACAAACACACCTTCTGTCTATATTAATTAGTGATGAGCAGAATTGGTCTTGGTCTTGCTTTGCTCATCACTACCAGAGTTGTTCCGAAAATATGAGAATACTTAAAATATGTAATATATATCATTTATTCATTTTGAACAGAGATAGATTTCACAATAATTAACTTCACCATCTATTCATATCAAATATAATTTCTTAACTATAAATATATCGTTTTTTCAGTGTTCTATTCCCTGCAAACTAAATCCTTTGATATCAATCTTAACTGTGTGTCTTATTTGAGTGTTACAGACAGACACATTGTCCTACACTAAACCTTTTATTTTATTTTTTATTTCTACGCCGTATTAGACACAATAGTCTTCGACTATTCATATATACTTAAACAAAAATCGATTTTAATACATTCATGGTTCATATTAACTGAACTCGTATTATTTACCTACTCTGTTGAGAGGGAGTTTGAATCTATTCCGAGGGATTTTTTTTTTTTTTTTTTTATTATTAAATACTTTGAAGGGTTGTTTGTGACATATGTATACTAGAAGGAAAGTATTTGACATCGCCATTTGCGTCTGCTAATATTTTTTAATTGAAAAGTTTTGGAATGTAATAGCGGAAGGTCTCGAATGATGTTCTCCCCAATTACTTTGCCCGCCCACCCTACTTTAACTGAAACCATGGGGTCGATATTTGCTAGATAAAATCTTTCGAATATCCCCACTAATGCACAAACTTAAAGCCGATTGGGAAAACTTTTTGGAAATCTCTTCGCCGGCAACGCAACCTGCGAATTTGAAAATCACTTTGAAGCTTTTCCAAACACTTTTGCTAAAACGATAGTACATGTACACCTACTGGCTGGTATTAGGGGAAGTGAAAGAGGGGGGGAACAACAGCTTATCTCTCTTATCAATATTCTACACTCAAATGATATTTTAGCGAGAGTAGCAAAGTTTTTAATTTCTTAAGAATAAATTAAAGATTTTAGTTTCTTATACTTTTAAAATAATAGTTTTTTTTTTTTTTAATATTATTTCAATCCACAAAAATTTAATCATTTAACAATTTTTATTTTTCTAGAAAATTCCAATTGTATTTGAAAGCTCTCAAATGAGTACCCTGATAGCCACTCGCTATACAAGATGTAATAAGCACCAGGATATCTTAAATATCTACAACTTAAAAACTTCTAAAAGGCAACAAACAAGACCTGAATAAGACATCTTCTAAATAGAGAGTGTTATTTAGGTAATAGAAAATCCTATAGTATTTCAAAAATCCCAATTAAATTTCAGTAAATTTCAATTGTACATTTCAAAATTTTCACTTAAATACTAGAAAATTTCACTTGTATTTCAGAATTTTCAATTGTATTTCAGAAAATAAACATAAATAAACAACTAACACTAAACACTTGACATTTTCTAAAATACAATTGAGGTTTTCTGAAATTGAATTGAAATTAGGGTACACCGCCGTTTCCATGTGAATTTCAGAAAACCCCAATTGTATTTCAGAATTCTCAATTTAATATTATAAAATCAAAATTGTAT
>JALMQS010000073.1:3966984-4017739 GCA_024734495.1 Forficula auricularia
TCGTTTTAATGTAATAAGGAAAAATTATTATTATTAATTTTCAAAGTCCATATCGGTGATTCAACTTGAAGATTCCAGATTATCATTGATTTATTTTCAAAAACCTGAAAACATCAAATTTTTCATTTCTTTCTATCCAGAAAAGAGTAAGTAATTTGAAGACCGCTATCGGGGATCCGATGCCAATTAAGTAAACAAGACATTTAATAAAATAGAATGATGGTGCTATTTGCGGGTTAAATTTGCATTTCACCCTCTAAGGAATTGAAATTCAAAGCGAAGGAGCAGTGAGGTCCTGAGTTGAACCCTAGGATGACGAAGCCATTGAAGGGCACCGATCGCGGTGGAATCGAGTCCCATCAAATATCTGACACCTTTGACACTTGCTTTGTGCCCTGAATGGGGGTTTCGATTTTTTTATTCACACACTTTCCTTGTGTAAATCTAATAAGCCGGACAAGTGTGTGTCTGTCTCACAAACTGAATATTCCCTAACTAATACATAATGCTAATAATATGATGATGATTAGAGAGCGCAAAAAATTCTCTTTTTTTCAGAAAAAAGTCGTCTAAAAATTCTCAATTTTTGCATAAATTGTCTGTAATTTTTTAGATAAATAGACAGTGAATAGCCTTTGTCAGAAAAAAATTATCTATACATTCATGAATATTATGAATGTTAACAAAAAAAAAAAAAAAAAAAAAAAACAGTAAATTTTTGAAGGAAATGCCTTAGAATATGGAAATGAATATAATATAAATGATTCTTTCTTATAAAATAATTTATTAAACCATAGAGAACCACAAAAAAATAAGAAATTTTATTTAAAAATAATATTTCTACATTTTCCATAAAACAAATTATATACATTATTTACATATCTTGAAGTAGTTTGTTCATCTTTCTCACCCTTGACATTATGCCTATTCATATAGAAATTGCATATAAGATACATTTTTAACCGACTTCAAGAAAGGAGGAGGTCCTCAATTCGACTGAATTTCTTTTGTGTCTATGTTACCTAATATCTTCGCCAATTGTGAACCGATTTTGATGATTTTTTTTGCATTGGGCTCAGTCTAGTTTCTGATTGGTAAAAATATGAATTTCATTGGTATTGGACCTTTTTTGTTATCTTTGTTCAACTTCTTAGTTTATGAACCGATTTTATTGATTATTTCTGCGTTTGGATTAGTATATCTCCAAGATAGTCACGATACCTAACTATTTATTTATTTTATGTATGTTCAGCGAGAACTTTTTGTCTCGTGGACCGATTTCGATGATTCTTTTTTTTATTGGAAAGAGGGTACCTTAGGAGTGGTCCCATATTAATTAGGTCAAGTTCTGATAATATGATCAATGATGAAATATCGTAGATCTCCAATTCTTATGAGCAAATAATCGAAATTATAATAAATAAAATATTTTATAAAAAAAAATCTTAAAACATTCATTTAAAACCCGCTAACGTTTGGAAATAATTTCTCTATTTATGAAATGAATTTTATTATCATTTTCTGATTCATTCGCCCTACGCTTTCTTTTACAAGATGCATGCAAGGTATGATCTTAAGTCAGTCACTCTTAATAACATCACTAAAAAGAGAAAAATAATAATAATTTTTATAAAAAAAAAAATAAATAAAACCGACTTCAAAGAAACTAAATGCAACAAATAAAATAATAAGAACTAAAAAATAAAATAAAATGCACTAAAAGGTATAAAATAATTATCTAATTTAGTAACAAATATACGAAGAAATATTAACATGAAATCCATTTTTGAAGTCGGTGCTAAACAAACTATATAATCGAGCGTACCAGCCAAACGTACTAAGTAAGATCCGTAGAGTTCGATTCATAAAATGTATATTTTTGGCACCGACTTCAAAAAGTGATTTCATGTACATATTTGGTCTTTTAGTTTAAACTAAATTAAATAATTATTTTATACCTTTTAGTGCATTTTATTTGATTCTTGAGTTCTTATTATTTAATTTGTTGCATTTTAGTTTTTTTGAAGTCAGTTTTATTTTTTTTATTTTTATAAAAATTATAATATTTTAAATCGTACTAAGGCCAAAAGAGAAAATATAAATAGAGTAAAATAAACTAATGTGGCCACCCCCTATCTTATATTTAATATTTAATCAAATAATTTATAATCCTTCACGAAATAACTGGGCGCCCGCCCCCCCCCTCCTCCATCATTTTGGTCTCATTAACAATTAATCATGAAAGAACATTAGTGTGCATACTTTGGACAAAAATGATTTTATAATAATAAAACTTGAGTAAGATGCGAGATAGGTTTCACAAAAAAACAAGAAATAAAACAAAATTGAGTTCTGAATTTGATATATTTCGGGGTTGAGAAAAAAAATAATTATAGTTACTATTGATTTATTAGTAAAGAGCGCATATACGTATGAAAATCATCAACCGTTCAATTTTTGTATCTCTGAGTTCTTATAATACATATTTTTTGTTTGTTATTAGTAAAATAATTACTTTTAATGAAATGTGGAAAAACTTACGAAACCTACAGTTTGAGAGTATCGCTTGTACATAGCCGCTTTTTTTATGAATATTTTGTCTACTTACATAATTATAAAATTGTTTATGACGTTCTCATAATGAGGTATTCAAAAAAAAAAATTCTTTAAAAAGTTTTTTTTTTTTATTTATTTTAAAATTTTAGTTTTTTTTTTGATATTGTGTGTACAAAGAGGTGTTGGGCTAGTCATTACAAAGATAAAACAAACTTAGTAATAGTAGTACCTCTTTGTACGCTCAAAATCAAAAAAAGTAGATGGAAATGACAAAAATTTTAAAATAAATATATAAAACAAATATATATATATTTAAATACATCATTATGGTAATGTCATAAACAATTTTCTAAGTGTCATGAACGTGGATCGCTATGCCAATCCTTGGACCCTCCCAAACGCTAGAAGCAGATAAATGTTTAAATCATCCACAATGGTTGAAAAATTAAACCCTTTCTTATTTCTTTTGATTTCATTTGACAATGAAGAGATAAGTGAGCTTGTGGATTATTTTTAGAATTTTAATATAATTATTTGATTGAAAATGAGCTGGTGCAAAACTCAGCTAAAAATGACCATTCTGTGGCTATCTAAAACAGTCATTTTAAATCTAAATAAATTTTAGAAAATTACACTTAATTTGTCTAATGACAGAGATATATACAGGGATTCCATACTGTCTGATAAAATATATAATTTTTATTTTTTGACTCCGCTTAAAAATGAATTCTTCTCAATGCGATCAAAATTCCAAATTTGTATTCAATTTATTTTTCAAGCTACACAACAGACGACTTGTAGTGACACAAATAGGGCCCGGTTTTATTTTTAAACGGAACCCTAAAAACTACGCATTTCTAAATAATCTGAGAAGTTGGTGTGCATCTCTCACCCTTAAGAACGAAACATTCTTTAGTCCGAGTGTCGCAGATGGCTAGTTGAAAAATCTTAATTGAATTCGATTCTTCTTCTTTCCAGGCCTTATCCCTTTCGCGGCCCAACCCCTCGACATCTAAACCAACCCCATCTCTGTTCACAGCGCCTGGAAAGAGCTCGACCTATTTAGTTTAAATTTCGATCACGACTTCCAATTATCTGAATCAAAGCCCTATGTATTTTCGGTTGAGTCGATTAAGTGTGAAAAGCTTCTCTGTATAGTGGTGTTTCAAAGATTCCATTAATTTTGAAAAAACTATTTTTATTTTTTAAAATTTAAACATACATATCAATTAAAAATACTAAAATCACCTTTTGGGTTCAATTTTCTGCAAGCCAAATCATCAAATTAGATATGGGTATATGCTTTATGGTATAAGCTCCTAATTTTACAGCCAAAATATATATTTCTAAATCTGTATCAACAAATAAACGGAGTTAGTTCTGTGTTCAACTTGGTTGGTTATTAAGTTATACTAGATATATTTGTCTAGATTAATTTGCCTCAACGCTGACGTAATGCTGCCGAGAGAGAGCTCCATCGGTATATTTGCGGCAAATTTGAAATATAATCGTAATTTGGACTCAAATTTCGAAATGAAAGACTCCAATTGATTTTAAATTAAGAAACATTAAATATATTGATAATTATTACCCCCCCCCCCCTTTACCATTCAAAAATTAAATATTCAATTCGCTTTTCTTTCGCACAGAAAAAGAAATCAATCACATCTTATTTGATTTATATTTTATATATTATTTGTTTATTTTTTAATAATTTGCCACTTTTTTATAATATTTTAAAAATCTATATTTTGTTAGACAAATTTAAAATATAATTGTAATTTTAACTCGAATTTTGAAATGAAAGACTCCAATTGATTTTAAATTAAGAAACCTTAAATATATTGATAATTATTCCCCCCCCTTCACCACTCAAAAATTAAATATTCAATTCGCTTTTCTTTGCGCACAGAAGAAGAAATTAGTCACATTTTATTTATATTTTATATATTGTTTGTTTATTTTTTAAAAATTTACCACTTTTTTATAATTTTTAAAAAATCTAAATTGTATTATTCTTATTTTTTGATTTTTACAAAATTGAACGACTTAAGACACGCATGCCCATATGAGTTTCTCATGGCAATACTGGATGGAGCAGCCTGTCATACAAACAACACCTGATCTCTTTTAAATATTTGGAGCCTTATATCGATTATCGATCCCAAATTTTAAAAAAATGATATAATATAATTCTCCTCCTCACACGATCTCACTTTTTTAAATAAATCTATTTCCACACAAAAAATATCACAATCCTGTAGAGTATAGAAAAAAAATACTTCCAGATTCATATCTAGAGCCTCATTTCTGTAGGTGTGTCAGGACAAAAATGAGGCGAAACTTTTAAGAGACTATGTATTTTAGGGAGTTTACAGGTATATATTTGGAGTGTGGTTTTTTAAGAGGAATAACATTTTTGGACCGAGGCGCCGCCCGCCAGGCCACCAGCCCGGAGGGCCGAGCTTCGAGGGCGTGCCGAAGGCACGCACGAAAACCTCGTTATAAATATTAACAGAGATGCAGAGACGTTGCTTAACAACAAGGGCGCTAGCCACGGACTCTTGGAATCTTACCAGCATTATAGATACATATCTATATAGGTATATAGAATAATTATTATATAATAGTAGCCAAAATATTTGATTTCTTCTTTGCGAAGCAGATAAAGTATTATAATCGGTCACGCGACAAATATGATTTCTAAAGGGTCCTCAGGTAAAGACGACAGAACCCATGGTCTCAACCAAGGTGTTTAGTGCACATCAAATGAATTTTCATTACGGCACATTATCCACAATCCAAAATAAAATAGAAAAATAATAATAATAAAGAATAATATTAAAAGTAAATTTATTTAAAAAAGTAAATAAATAATTTCACTTGAATTCTTCGTCGATCAATTGGCTAAACTATGAGTGTGAATCCCGGATTCCTATTTTTGGCGCTCGGGTTCTATTCGCGAGGTGGTGAATACTACCCTACTGGCATATAATTAAAAATTATCCATTCCATCTCGGATCTTGTACTTGACAACCTATCGTAATTTCCTTAGATAAAATATATTATTTGTAACATTTGTTTTTTAGTAAAATATCATTTAAAAACAAAAAAATAATATTTTTCTATTTGTCAACAAGCTATCTGTCTCTTTCTATTAATTCAAAGTTCATAATTATAAATAAATAATAAAATAGTCCATACATACATTTTTTATATAAAAGGTATATTTAAAAATGTCAGAAAAAGGTTTATTGTTTGTCCTCCTGTTTTACTTCTTTTGGACAAATTAACTTTTCATATAAATAAATTATTATTTCTAGTATACAAAAAAAAAGGAAAATATTTTTAGAAAGATTTCTACCAAGAATGAAACTTTTTACTAACTGGACAATAAGTCTATGAAATGCTTTGTGTTGTATTTGTTGTTCTCTTTATTTATTTATTTATTCTTTTTTTTTTTAAGGAAAAAATATCAAATAGTTTTCAAAAAGAAAAAAAAATAATACAAAAGTTCAAAAGAGAGAACTAATATTCTTGGAATATAAACAAGGAAACGAAATGTAAACAAAGATTCAAGTTGTTGTTGTTCGTGTGCTTTTTTGTATATATCTTTTTTGACTAGAAATGGATCATCTTGGGGAAATTTATAAAATAAACTGTTTGCGATAAATATGGTTTTTTATTTACTTATTTACAAATGCAACTCAGGGTAAACTAGACTAGGGATTCCCAAACTTTTCCTAGTCCCGGAGCCTTTTTTTAATTACAATTTTTCCATGACGCCCTATTTATTAATATTTATTTGGTCACGCAGTAGGGGGCCTCCTCTTACAAGATAAGAATTATTTACAAAATTGGGTCTCAAATTGGTGGTGGTTTACATCTCTCTCTCTCTTCTTCCTTATTTACAGTAGACTCATGTTAACTTTGAATTTTATAAATATTGTCAAAATTAATAAAAACAACAAAAAACTAAAAATATTTACAAAAATAAAAAGAATGAACACAAAAATATGAACAAACAAAAAACAATGAATATAAACCGAAAATATGTACAAAACAATAGTCAAATAAGAACCAAAAGTCAAAAATTAAAAATACAAAATAAAATAAAAAATAAAAATATGTACAGGAATAAAAAAATAAATAAATAAACTGACACGTTCTGATGTGGCCATCCACTTGACTTTATCATACAACCTGCCCCCTCACTTATATTTAATATTTAATAAAATTATTTATAATCATATTGGGGAGGGGGGTTAGTTTTTGCATTTTTAGACTACTGGGATCTTACTGATTATGTATACAAAATTTGGTTGAATTTGCTTAAATGGCCTAGATTTTTAATTTTTAACCCCCCTCTACCCCCCTTAATTTTGGGTCGATATGCACCAAAATCTAATCAGCTCTTAATCTCAATGGACCAAAACTACGTGTGAAATTTAGTTTTGACATTCACACTAGTTTTTGAGCTAGCTCGTCCAAAAAAATTTGGTAACGCCCAGACTAACAGAATAACAAACAGACTAACAGGCATTTTGACAAAACAATTATTATCTCGAAAAATATAATTTTTTCGTTGTTTTCTTATTAGAGCTTTTCTGTAGACCGAAATGCCATGGTCACGCTCAATTTATTTAATCAAAATAGTTTCAGCCGTTTTTGAGATATTTCGAAAAAAAGAAGGAAAAAAAAGACTTTTTTCATGCACGATTACAATACTTGACCATACCCTATATAGTAAATTAATAAATAAATAAATAAAATAGAAAATATGTACAGGTTAAAATTTCATAGAGTTGGTATTTGAGAGACTTAGGATAAATCCTAGGTAACTTCATTATTATTTGACCCGCTCTATACGTTCTTTTGTTAAACCCTAAGTAAAAGTATGTCTAATCGTAAGTAAGAGATAAAAATAAATAAAAAATAAATTTCCAGCTTCTCACTTTGTTTTTGTGTCTTGCTTAAATTAATTACAAAGCTTCGCGGCGCTCCTGTGAAGAGACCGCGGCGCACACGTTTGGTAATCTCTGAACTAGACGAAGAAAGGACAAGAGGAGGTGGGTATTTTTTAGGAGGATCGGGAAATGCCGGAAACTGGTCAAAGCTACATCGATATTCTAAATAACAGACCCTAAATATTATTATTTTAGTTACTCAAAGGCTTTGGGGAATTGCTTAGCGTAATGATATGTGACAAGGGGGGTTGGGGATGGTCTCGCAGCTCATAAATTTTATTTTAATTTTTTTCTTAACTTGATTTTAAATTTTATTATAAGGGGGGGGGGGGGCTAGCTTTTGTGACGTTATATTTGTTAGAGGGGTTTCAGGAAATGTGACGCAGCTTGGGGAAGGGGAGACAGGGGTCCAAAAAGGCGAAATTTTGCTTGACGTATTGTATAAATGGTCCCTTAGTACATTTGAAATTGAATTAATGAATTTTAATATAATGATGCTAGACCGGTTTTATTATATTTTAAACAATTTTCGATGCTCTTTTACTCGGTCACCATTGTAAACAAAAATAAAAATACCTCTTATAATAAATAATATTTATATTAATTTATTTATTCATATACTCACTGTCCATCTAGAGAATTTAAATACCGAGTAAAAGAGTATCGAAAATTGTTTAAAATATGAATTAATGAATGTTTCTATTTCTATTTCTTTGTACTTTATTTTGGCTTAGCTTTGACATATTGAAAGCAATTGTTCTCATACAACTAAAATGTGAATAAATGAATTAAGCATTTCAAAAGAATGAGCTAATACTACTCTAGGAATTAAAAATAAAAACAAAATTGTAATTAAAAAAATCAATTTGTTTTCTTGATTCATGTTTTTTTACAATATTTTTTGATTAAAAATGTACTAACTCGAAATTTGTAAAAAAAAAAAAAAAAAAAAAACTGAGAGATTAATATAGTTGTAAATTTATGAACGAAAAAAGAGCAAGGGTTGTGAGGGTTTCAGACGAAGGTGAGAAATCCTTCTAATGAATAAAACAGTCCGTCTCAAGAGCCTAATATCTTAAAGGTGTCTACTCGAGTCAAAGACTGTTTACAGAATATCTATATCATCGCGCTAATATAATGAGCCTGAGAACGAAGCAGAGGAATGAGAAGCCGGGCTTTGTAAATTCAACCAAATTACAATTTTATATTTAATAAGTGCACTTACTTGTCTATGCAGGAATTTTTTTTTTTTTTTTTTTTTAATGCAATCGAATGCAAGAAGCGGTGCACCAGTAAAGATGCAGCCCCTATGAATCTCGAAAGACCCTTGCATTACCGAAGAGAAGGGAAAGTTGATTAAATGAGAGGGTGTAGACGTAGGTGTTTATGCACTCGGGGTTTGAAGGTTTGAAGTCATGGGGATATATTTATTGGCGAATGAAGTGGTCCGGCACTTTTCTAATTTGACCGCGAAAGAGTGTTGGGAGTCGGCAAAACGCGTGCTACGTGCAAAGCATGAGTCACGTCAGGATATTGTGTTATCTATTCCCACGCTGAGAGAGTTACAGACTCAGCATTTATCTAGTATATAAAGACGGATGTCCAGTGGGAACATCAAGGCTTGTCTTAAGCTCGTTTTGATCACATTCGACTTGAGACCTCCAATCTCCAAGTATAACCTGTTGTATTTTAAATTCTACCTAATAAAACCAATTTATTCAAAATTCATATCGTTTTTTTTTGAAATCTACGATACTGAAGAATAAAATTGGCGCAGTCGGTAGGATAAAACCCAAAAAACCCCGGATTTCGGTAGGCCAAAACCTAAAATTTCGAAAGCCACTTTGGGAATCGCCCGACGTCCGTGTCGCAGTGCCAACGGACGGTCAGCTCTTAAGCTGTTTACTAGCGAAAAACCTATCATCGCCTTGCCACGACAACCCGTTGACAACCGTCAGCCAACCGCCAACCAAATTGGAGCGATAGGAAGCCACCAGCCTTAACGAGGAGTGGACTTCGAGCTGCGGGACATCATACAAATACTGAGGAAGATACAGCCGAAACTTCCCAAGGGCGCAGTCAGCATCGTCAGCGGAGAATACAACACAAAGGTTAGAAACGAACAGACATCCTTCCGGTCAACCGTACTGTTACACGGCCCATAAATGGAACGTTAAAACTAAATAAATAAATAAAATAATAAAATAATTGTGAAAGTTAAATAATAATACAAATAAATGTTAAATAAAGAAATAAATAAAGGTTAATGCATGAAAAGTGAATAAATAATTGTTAAATAAATAAATAAATAAATAAAGGTTAATGCATGAAATAAAATAAATATTAAAGTAAATTGAGATAAATGAATAAATAAATAATTGTTGAAATAAATAAAAAATTAATATTATAAATAAAATAATACTAATATAAAATAATAGTAATTGCTTTAGAAAGATTTAACAGATTTAATTAAATAATAAATAATTAAAAAGAATAAACAATGGCTACATTATCCCATTCCGAACTTTTAAAATTGATTCCTAAATATAACGGTTCCCCTGAATTATTGGAGGAATTTATTGAAAATACTGAGGCGATAGTAAGAAATTTTAGTGAAGTCCCTATTGATCAACAAAATTTAATTTTATTACATATCAAGAATCAAATAATAGGAGAAGCTAGACATAAAATATTAGGCCATCATGTCAGAAATTGGGATGAATTAGTAATCTTATTAAGAAACTTATTCAAATCGCCAAAGAATGAAAATACAATTAAAGTAGAATTATTTTCCCTAACGAATAAAAATCTAGGTATTGAGAAAAATTATGTAGAAATAAACAAATTAATGACCCAGTATAATTCCCGAATAAACGCTAGAAATATTGAAACAGATATTAAAACCGAATTAATTAAAGAATTTTCTAAAGATGCCACACAAATTTTTATAAAAACATTAAAGGAACCCACAGCAAGCCAGGTTTTAGCACAAAATCTAGGTTCAGTATACGAGGTTTATGAGTACATTCTCAATAGAACGAATGCACTAACAGTTGAGGGCAAACCAAAAATAAATAATAATAATTATAATAATACAAATTACAGAAATTTTCAACCTAGGAATTTTCAACCTAGACAGAATTTTCAACCCAGACCCCATTTCCAAAATTATCAAAATGGTTATCAAAACTCTAATAATTATAGAAATCATAATAATTACAGGCCCCCACGTCCACAATATTTTAATCAAACCCCAATGTCCACACAGACAATTCAGAATCAATCAGGTCAGGAAAGAAGAGAAAATCATTTTTTAGGAAGAGGCCCCCGAGAGAACGAACTCACATAACACCCCAAATTAATTATAATAATTTCGAATATAGGGACAGTATAAATGAAAAATCATCGTTACCATATTTAGAGTGGATGAATTTAAAAGTTTTAATAGATACAGGATCTACTGTAAACTTAATAAAACCAGAGATAGCTAATTTATATACAAAGTTTAAAGAGGATAATTTTATAAAATCTATTAATGGGTCCAGGAAAATAACAGAATACACATATGTAAAATTTTTAGGAAAGGAATATATAAAAACATTAATAATTGATTTTCATAAGGACTTCGATATTTTAATAGGGTTAGACGCAATCAAAAAATTAGAATTTGCGTGGAATTTTAAGGATGACGAAATTACATACGAGAATAAGAAATATAAAGTCAAATATCATATTAACGAGTTAGATAAGAAATTTTCCCACAAAAGTGATGATACGAGCAGTGATTCACTTAGTAGCCTAGACAAAGAGGAAATAGTAGACGATATTGTAACAGAGCCCACAGATGTTAAAAAGAAATATGAACCCTTAGATAGAGGCGAGGATAGCGAAAATAAAGATAACAAACCATGGGAAAAATTAAAGAGTAAGATTAATAAAGTCAATGAACCTAACGAAATAAATAAACGCGAAACTCCGAATAAAAATAATCAAATAAATATAGATAACTTAAAGAATGTTAGCCAATTAATGAGGACAAGAAGTCAAAGATTAAGTGATAGTAAACAGATTCAGAAACCATACAAGGAATTAAAGGTTAAAGATAGGAAAATAATTAAAGACACCCCAAAGATAGATGATTTATGTCAACCAAAAATTAGGATAAAAGATGGCAGAAATACACAAGGACAAACGGCAATTAATAATCAATCAATAAATAATTTAAAGTCGGATTTAAAATATGAAATAAATATGAACGAAAAATATTGTACAATGGAAACAGATAAACTAGTAAATAACCTATTAAATAGATATAACCATTTAATATATTCAGAGGATATGCCACTAACACACACACACGTAATTAAACATAAAATTAGAACTACCCACGAGAATCCAACCTACACAAAGAATTATAAATACCCCGTAATTTACCAAGGAGAAGTAAAAAGGCAAATAAGAGAAATGTTAAAAAATAATATTATTAGAGCTAGTACGAGTCCATATAATTCCCCAATTTGGGTTGTACCTAAGAAAAATGGAAAAGTTAGGATAGTTTTAGATTTGAGAAAATTAAATGAATGCACTATCGACGATAAATACCCCATACCGAACATAAACGATATATTAACAAAATTTGTAAATCAAAAATATTTTACAACCCTTGACCTTGCATCAGGCTATCACCAGGTACAAATGGACGAAGAATCAATAGAAAAGACAGCATTCACTATAGAAAACGGACATTATGAATTTCTTAGAATGCCCTTCGGATTGAAAAATGCCCCCGCGACATTTCAAAGATTAATGAATAATATATTAGAAGAGTTAATTGAAGAAAATATTTGTTTAGTATATTTAGACGACATTATTATAATGGGTCAGACTCTAGAGGAACATATGAAAAATATTGAGAAGGTTTTTAAAGCATTAGAAAAATATAACCTAAAAATATCAAATACAAAATGTGAATTTGTTAAGAAAGAAATAGAATTTTTAGGACACTTAGTAACAGACGAAGGAATTAAACCCCTAGCCAAAAAAATAGAAGCAATAAATAATTATCCAATTCCTAAAACACGCACCCAAATTAAACAATTTACGGGCGCGATAGGCTTTTACCGCAAATTTATACCCGGATTCTCGCAAATAGTTAAACCATTGAATAATTATTTAAAAAAAGGGAGCGATCATAGATATTAAAAATAAAGATTATATTAAGGCTTTTGAAGAATGTAAAAGATTAATTAGCAATCCCCCGATACTAATTTATCCAGATTTAAACAAACCATTAGAATTGACCACAGACGCATCAAATTTTGCGCTAGGAGCAGTGTTAAGTCAAGATCAAAAACCAATATCTTATATTTCTAGAACCCTAACAAAAGCAGAACAAAACTACAGTACTACCGAACGCGAGCTACTTTCGGTACTTTGGAGTTGCTATTATCATCATAATTATCTATATGGAAGAAAATTTATAATTTATACAGATCACAAACCCCTTGAATGGTTATTTAATTTAAAAGATGCAAACTCAAGATTAATGCGCTGGAGAATTAAATTGCAAAATTACGATTATGATATCAAATATATAAAAGGGAAATCAAATGTAGTAGCGGATGCCTTAAGTAGAATAGAAAATGAGTAGAAAATAAAAGTAAATTACCAAATAATAAGTTAGAATTTATTTTAATAATAGTTAGAGAAAGTCAATTAATATAAAAATCAAAAATATAAAGTAATAAATAGAAATAATAATAAATATCGTATAGATAGATTAAAACGACCACGATAGAGAGAATAATAACATTACTGACCCAGTTGATAACGCGATGAGGTAATGAAATCTAAGATTTAAGTCAAGGATAATCGAAACGAGAGATGCAAAGCGTAAGAATATATTTAATGATAGCTACTATGGGTTAATCAAGTATGAATAATTTAATTAGTTAGCAATATAGCAATTTAAAACATATAATAAATAATTAACACAAACAAGTTAAGGAAATAGATTGATAAACAGTTATATTTTATAGGTATAAATGAAAAGATTTTTGGGATACCAAGGATGAATTTTAATAGAGATTTGAAAAAACCTAATTGATAATTATAAAATAAAAATAAAATAGTAATCAAATTCGAGAATTTTGGGAAGCCACACAGTTCGTGAAACCCATTTGTAAAATTGAGAATGAACTCGTAGACGTAATTTTAAAAATACCCGAATATATAAATACGAACGCATCAGTGATTCAATTCATTCCTTTACCAATATTTCATAATAAATAAAAAAATAAATAATGAATTAAGAAACTGTAGAAATTGTTTATTCTCGAAATAAAAAGATTTACTATTGTAAAATAAAATAATTATTCTTTTAAGAAAATAAAAAGAAATTTTGTCAGAATAACTAATACCAAGTGAAATAATATAATTATTTTTATAAAAATATAAAAATATCCATGTAATGTGTATCAAATGAATTAATATGATTATCTATTAAAAACTTATTAAAATAACCATATTGTGTATTGAATAAAGTAAAATAATTATTTGTTAAGATATCTATATCAAATAAAATAGTATAATTACCTATGGAAAAATTCAGAAATTTAGTGATTTACCTGTGCCTAAAATAATTATAAAGCCAGAATTAATAGACAATAAAAGTGAAGTGTCAGTGATTAATTTTAATGATTTGAAAATAAAGCAAATAGACGAAGTAGACTTGAATTTATGGCCTAGCCATCAAAATCAATATATAATAGTAATAATCATAATCATAATAATATTGTTAATTATATTGTACGTATTAAATAAATATAAAATAAAAATTGTTGATATAATTAAATGTAATAAATTAAGAAATAATATGGATTGTAATGATATAAATAATGATTGTTCAAATGATTGTAATATAAATAATATGAATTCAAATAATTGTAATCCAAATAACAATGTAAACTCGATATTTTAAATTGTGAAGAAATTTCATATAAACATAATGAAATTTCTCCCCGGAGGAAGGAGGAGTCACGTCAGGATATTGTGTTATCTATTCCCACGCTGAGAGAGTTACAGACTCAGCATTTATCTAGTATATAAAGACGGATGTCCAGTGGGAACATCAAGGCTTGTCTTAAGCTCGTTTTGATCACATTCGACTTGAGACCTCCAATCTCCAAGTATAACCTGTTGTATTTTAAATTCTACCTAATAAAACCAATTTATTCAAAATTCATATCGTTTTTTTTTGAAATCTACGATACTGAAGAATAAAATTCATGCTTTGGGGGGAATTATTGATTTTACCTCATCAGAGCACCTGCCGTGATAGTATCTATAGAAAAGGGAAAGGGCAGAGACATTTCTTCGATAAGCTAGCGAGTCGAGGGAGTCGGTGAAGGTAGAATCGTCAATTAGGCTGACGGCTCGTTTCTGAATTGCATCCAGGGTAGCAAGAGAATATTTAGAGGCTCCTATCCATAGATGAGAGCCGTATTCGAGACAGGGCCGGATTTGGGCCTTGTAGATGGTGAGAAGATCTGGGGGCTTGGAGGAATCTTTTGGCACCCCTATTACTTATTTCGATTATTAAAACTTTTACAAAATGAGACTTAATGAGGCCCTGAATGAGCAGGCATAAAAAAATTTACTTTTGCAATGTATTTTGGTCATATTTTTATACATCATCATCATCATTCAGTATACAGTCTTAAGACTGGTTTGACCCAACCATCCGTTTCCACTCGGCGCTGTCCCCCGCCAGCTGTTTGACCTCTCTAAATGTCTCGCATCACATATCCCCAATTATTTGGTTGAAATATTCTAGTCTGGGCCTTCCCCTTTTTTTCCCACCTCCCCCTCCAAAATATCCCTAAGCAATCCCTCATGTCTCAATGTGTGCCCCATCATCTGACCTCTTCTCTTCCTCAGACTCTTCCACAAGGTTCTTCTTTCTCTGATTCTTCCAAGAACTTCTTCATTTGTAATTCTATCCACCTATTTGATGTTCATAATTCTTCTGTAGCACCACATTTCCAAGCCTCTAATCTCTTTCTCTCCGCTTCTCCAAATGTCCAGGTTTCGCACCCGTACATGGCTATGCTCCATACATATGTCTTCAATAGCATCTTCCTGTTTTCTAAGCTGATTGAGGAAGAGCATAGTAGTTTTTGTTTTGAATTAAACCCCATTTTTGCTTGGGCAATTCTTGATTTAATTTCGTTTTAGCTCCTCCCATCCTATGTTATTTTACTTCCTTGGTAGCTTAAGGTTATTTTACTTCCTAGGTCCCTTAACTCCCAAATTTTGAAAATTCGATTAGTTTAGAGTGTATTTTTTCTTTTTAGAATTCCATAAATAATTTCTTGTATCATTCACAAACCGTTATATTCAATTGGAGTTTCTTATCATAGTATTCATAAACATAATAAAATTTGAAATTTCTTTTAAAATTTGATTACTTTTGGTAATTCTATTACTTATTTCTATTATTAAAACTTTTACAAGATGAGTAGTTCAAGATCCGTGCAAGCATACTTGCAATGGAAAAAGTTACCAAATCCGATCGCGACTCCTATACCCAGGGTCCCGTACCCATTTATAGATATAATAATTGATGAAAATTAATCTATTTTTATTTAAACTTAATTTAAGTCTTTTCATCTTTAATAATTAAGCAGATCTGGGAAATTCAACTTTTGAAATGTTGTTCTTATTAACGAGTAATAATCTGAATCTTACACCCAAATACAGTAGAAATTGGCATCTAAAAATATTCTATCCAATCATAATTTTTCGGTACATTTTGAATTCAATTTTTTCTCTCTTTTCAAGCGTCCACAATTTACTTAAAAAATGAATTTAGTATTTCTTTTTTTTAAACGTATCAATGCTGGATAGGTAAATAAGATTAAAAAAAAAATATAAATAAAATCTCAAATATTTCAAAATTAATTCTTAATTTTATTGTATATTCCTCTGGATTGCCATTTTTGGCCCTTGGGTTCGATTCCAAAAGGAGGGAACACAACCATTCTAGCACGTACTTAAAATTATCCATTCTAGCTCGGATCTAGTACATGGGGTTCGATTTGAATAGATATGATTTCAAAAGGTGCAATCTTGAAATTCTTAATAAAAAATTAGGAGAGGTGGATTGGGACAAGGAACTAGATACACTAAATACATATAATAGCTGCCGTAGACAGCTTTTACAATATTGTTAATGAAATCATATCTACTTCAATTCCTATTATGAGTTGCTTCAATTCAACATATCCAACTTGGTTTTCTAGTAAACTAATCTCACCTTTGATAAAAAAAAAATAGCACACAAAAATTATAAATTAAGTAAAAGTAATGATGATTATCATATCTTAGAAACCTTAGAACTTCTTCTAAATCTGAAGCTTCTCTTTGTTACTCCCAACATATTGAAAATATTGAGACTAATGTATTCTCAAATATTAATATTTTTTGGAGTTATATTAATGAAAAGAAAAGTACTAAAGGATATCCATCTACTATGTATTTAAATGACATAACTGGAGTGGGCAATGTTCAGATTGTGAATCTTTTTACAGACTTTTGAAAGTGTGTATAAAAATGACGCAACTAATTTACGGTTTGATTCAAATAGTATTACAGGATTCTGTAAAAACGCCCAGCTTTGTGGTATCTTCGATGACGCGATTGAATCTATAACAATGGAGGAAATAAATGATGTCTTAAAAAATCTAAAACCAACTTTCTCGTTAAGAGCAGATGGTATTCCAGCATTTTTGGTTAAGGGTTGTTCTAGTCAGCTTCTCAAACCACTTTACATTCTTTTTAACCACTCTCTTAGAGAGGAGGTATTACCTGAAATATGGAATACAACATTTATAACTCCCATATTTAAGAATGGTTCTCGCAACAACGTAGGTAACTACAGACCTGTAGCAATAATAAGTGCTATACCTAAAATGTTAGACAAGGTTATGTACAACAAAATTTTAAAAATCTCCCTAGAAAATATTTCGGAAAAACAACATGGCTTTGTTCCAGGTCGTTCAACAATTACTAACTTATCTCTCTTTACAAACTCAATCTTTTCCAGTTTTAATAGAAATAATCAGCTAGATGCGATATATTTGGATTTCAGGAAGGCCTTTGATTTAATTAACCATAAGATTTTACTATTGAAACTTAAAGAATATAATTTCCAAACTTCAATAATTGGATGGCTTGAAAACTATTCATTAGATAGAAATTCATATGTACAAATAAAAGGAACCAAATCCCGAAAATTTATAGCTCCACAAGGGAGTCATCTTTGACTTTATTATTTCTGTTATTTATTAATGCCTTACCTTATATAATTGAATTTTGTAATGTTTTACTATTTGCAGATGACATAAAATTATATCTGGAAATTTCAAGCATGGAAGACTGCTTAAAGATGCAATCTGATTTGTATAAATTAATGAACTGGTGTAACGCGAACTGTCTTTTCCTCAACTTTGAGAAGTGTTTCACCATTAGTTTTTCGAGATCCACTAACCACATTGTTTTTAATTATTTACTTAAAACTAACACTAGATGTGGAAGAGTCGACTCTATTAAGGATCTGGGAGTGATTTTCGATTCTAAACTCACATTTAATGAACATTTAGATTACGTTATAGGCAAAGCAAATCGAACTTGGGGATTCATTTTTCGTAACACGAAGTCATTTAAAAATCCAGAATCAATTAAATACATGTACATAACTTTGATCAAATCTGTATTAATGTATGCATCAACAATTTGGAGGCCTATCAGAAAGATTAACATGGACAGACTAGAGAGAATTCAGCACAAATTTATGAGACAATTGGCATTGTTTTCCGGAAATCCTATGTCAAGGTTTGACCATGATATGCTTCTACTGCTGAAACTTTCCGTCTGCCTTCTGTTTCTTCTTCTATGATTGCTTCTGACGTTTTTTTTTGTATAAGATTAAGTCCAACCAGGTGAAATGTTCAGAACTTTAAAACCTGTTTCCTATACACAGTTCAAATGATATATTAAGAAACAGATTACCATTTTATCCAGAGATGCCTTGCAGTAGGCACTCTGAAGCAAATCATGTATTCAGACTATCTCAATGTTACAATAATTTGTCACAACGACTGGATAATCCTCTGGATTTCTCATTAAGTATTAACAGAGCTGCAATTTTTCCCAAAAAGCTAACATTAATCTATGAGTGAACATTATATTGTATATTGTTATTATGACGTATTATTAGTATTGTTAGATTTTATGAGTTATTTTAATGTGATATTTTGTTTTTGTTATTGTTATTACCTTATTTATAAGCTATTATAATGTATGTATGTAATAATATAATGTATGAAAAGATTATCTAGAAATGTAATTTTTCATATTCAACTCCAGTCATATTTGATAAATTATATCGAAAAACATTTTGATCCGAATTGAGGGATAAATTTATTTATCAAAAGTTTCCATAAAAATTCCATTCATTACATATTAAAGGGGTAGATAGGAAAATATGTTTGTGTTTATCAACGTATAGATAGAGATATATATAGATAGAAATGGCATAAATGAACTATATCATTGGAATAATAGTACTTTATTTGAATGGAACGAAATTCAACCCCTTCGGCACTTTCTCAATTGTTCATTTGTTTCCGCCAAATTGTCTTCATTAGGATTCTTTCTCGAAACAATTTTTATTACTAGAACCTTTCTATCTAATTAAAATACAAACAGTTTAATTAAAAACTAATTAGAAATTTCTTCCCTCTTTTTTCCAAAAAGTTTTCCATTGTGAAATGACTAGGTAAAAAAAACGTTTAAGTCTTTTATATCGTTTTTCTTTAAATGTCTTCTTTTATTTGACAAAAATTATGTTATTTTTTAAAAAGAGACGAAACGTCTCTTCTAAATAGATTTTCTCATTTGATATTTTTAGTATTTAATAGCATTTTGTGTATAGTGCAACTACGATTTTTGTAGGACTTCAAAAAACTAAACGCATTTTAAATAGTAAATTTTATAAAGAATTAAAAGAGTATATTTTCTTTGGACTATCTAAAAAATAATTACTTTTTTAACCCTCTCTTCAGAGAGAGATTTATACAAAAGGATTATCAACTTGACGAATTTCTAGAAAAATAAAAAAAAAAAAAATTTTGAAAAACTAAACGAATTTGAGTATATTTTGTCTAAAATAAAGTATATTTTCGTTTGAATATGTCTAAAAATTACTTTTTTAACACTCTCTTCAAAGGATAGTTGATAACAAAGGGGGACCCATATCAACTTGATTGAAAATTTCGAAAAAAATAAAATATTAATTTTCAAAAAACTAAACGCATTTTAAAGTATATTTTATTAAGAGCTAAAAGAGTATATTTTCGTTTGAATTATGTCCACAAAAATTAGTTTTAACACTCTCTTCAAAGGCTAGTTATTTAACAAGGGACCTTTTCTTTTGATTGAAAATTTCTAGAAAAAAAACCATCTTAAATTTTCAAAAAAATAAACATTTTAACTCTATTACATTCGGAAACTGGTCAAAGCTACATCGATATTTCCAATGGCAAGACCCCACAAATATTATTATTTTAGTTACTCAAAGGCTTTGGGGAATTGCTTAGCGTAATGATATGTGACAAGGGGTTAGGGATGGTCTCGCCAACTCATAAATTTTATTTTAATTTTTCTTAACTTGATTTTAAATTTTATTATAAGGGGGTGGGGGAGAGCTGGCTTTTTTGTGACGTTATATTTGTTAAGAGGTTTTGAAATGTAAGCTGCAGCTTGGGGAAGGGGAGACAGGGGTCCAAAGTGAAATTTTGCTTGACGTATTGTATAAATGGTCCCTTAGTACATTTGAAATTGAATTAATGAATTTTAATATAATAGTGGAATTGGTTTTATTATATTTTAAACAATTTTCGATGCTCTTTTTTACTCGGTCACCATTGTAAACAAAAATAAATACCTCTTATAATAAATAATATTTATATTAATTTATTTATTCATATACTGTCCATCTAGAAATTTAAATACCGAGTAAAGTATCGAAAATTGTTTAAAATATGAATTAATGAATGTTTCTATTTCTATTTCTTTGTAATTTATTTTGGCTTAGCTTTGACATATTGAAAGCAATTGTTCTCATACAACTAAAATGTGGACAATGGTGTAACATTTCAAAAGAATGAGCTAATACTACTCTAGGATAAAAATAAAAACAAAATTGTAATTAAAAAAAATCAATTTGTTTTATTGATTCGTGTTTTTTTTTAATATTTTTTGATTAAAAATGTACTAACTCGAAATTTGTAAAAAAAAAAAAAAAAAAAACTGAGAGATTAATATAGTTGTAAATTTATGAACGAAAAAAGCGCAAGGTTGTGAGGTTTCAGACGAAGGTGAGAAATCTCTAATGAATAAAACAGTCCGTCTCAAGAGCCTAATTTCTTAAAGGTGTCTACTCGAGTCAAAGACTGTTTACAGAATATTTATATCATCGCGCTAATATAATGAGCCTGAGAACGAAGCAGAGGAATGAAAGCCAGGCTTTGTAAATTCAGCAAATTACAATTTTATATTTAATAAGTGCACTTACTTGTCTATGCAGGAATTTTTTTTTTTTAATGCAATCAGACGTCACGGCTTGATTTTTTATTAAAAGATGCAGCCCCTATGAATCTCGAAAGACCCTTGCATTACCGAAGAAGGAAAGTTGATTAAATGAGAGGGTGTAGACGTAGGTGTTTATGCACTCGGGGTTTGAAGGTTTGAAGTCATGGGGATATATGTATTGGCGAATGAAGTGGTCCGGCACTTTTCTAATTTGACCGCGAAAGAGTGTTGGGAGTCGGCAAAACGCGTGCCGTGCAAAGCATGCTTTAAGAGGTATTGATTTTTATCATCAAGCCCTGCCGTGATAGTATCTATAGAAAAGGAAAGAGTAAGACATTTTCTTCGATAAGCTAGCGAGTCGAGGGAGTCGGTGAAGGTAGAATCGTCAATTAGCCTGACGGCTCGTTTCTGAATTGCATCAGGAGTAGCAAGAGAATATTTAGAGGCTCTCCACCGGAGTAGCGAGCCGTATTCGAGACAGGGTCGGATTTGGGCCTTGTAGATGGTGAGAAGATCTGGGGGCTTGGAGGAGTCTTTGGCACCCCTAATGCTAATATTCGTTATTAAAACTTTTACAAAATGAGACTTAATGCGGCCCTGAATGAGCAGGCATAAAAAAATTTACTTTTGCAATGTATTTTGGTCATATTTTTTATACATCATCATCATCATTCAGAATGATCTTAAGACTGGTTGTTAACCACCCGTTTCCACTCGGCGCTGACCCCGCCAGCTGTTTGACCTCTCTAAATGTCTCGCATCACATCCACGAGTGTTTTGGTTGAAATATTCACAGTCTGGGCCTTCCCCTTTTTTTCCCACCTCCTCAAAATATCCTAGCAATCCCTCATCATCGAAATGTTGACTGCCCCCATCATCTGGGCACAGCCTCTTCTTCCTCAGACTCTTCCACAAGGTTCTTCTTTCTCCGGTTAATACAAGAACTTCTGTTTGTAATTCTATCATCCATTTGATCTTCATCATTCTTCTGTAGCACCACATTTCTAATGTCAAGCAACACCCTCCTGATTACATTAGAAAATATTTTTTATTGATGAAGAATTCCATTTATTAGATTAATAATAAATAAATCCTTTATTCCTCGACCTGCTTATAGAAGCACAACGGTGGCTAGGTCAACCAAACATCAATACAATTTAATTACAACAAATTAACAAATAATAAACAAATAAAAAAATTAGTTTAGGCACCAAACCGAGAAAAAGATTGGAAATCTTCCTTGTCCAATGTCGATGTAGCAATGGAGGATTGGCTTGTAGCTGGCGGTATTAAATAAATTAAACATCAAAATTGTATCTGGCTTTTTAATAAAAATTTACTACCGCTCACTCTTTATTTGGAGGTGGTCTAAAGTCGGCTTAAGCAGAATTTGTGTGACAAAGAAGCTATTTCTTGTTTTGCCAAGTTTCGTCAGCTAATTTAGTTTTCTTCGGGACGTTGGCTGGTGGATAGGTTAAGGGAGGGGTATCTTTCAAAATTCTTCAAATCGCATTTGCGGCCTCTCGGCTTTATTTTACTCTTCGAAAATGAATTTCTCTACAATCCAATCCAACTCAAAGACAATCATTCTCTACTCTTGTTTGTCTTTTTGTTTTTATTTTGCTATATATTTTCTCAACATTAAAGAGCGGGATTTTAAAAGAAATGTGGAAAAATTTGCTTGGAATAAGGAAAAATAAATGGGAATAATTACGTCAACCCAGCCTTAGGTATGTGGCTCTGGAATCATTCACTATGGCAAGTGACATCCCACCCACACTTCTTCCATAAAGTTATTTTATATTAGAGGAATAAACAATCACCTGATTGATTTCTCATATTATAAAAATCAATCGTATGATCTCGAAGTCGTTTGACAGTATAGGAATCTGGGTGTGATCTTCTTTTAAAATCCATATTTAAGATATTTGGTGAAAGTATTTCAGGTTAATGGGATTTATATATAGGCCAACAAAGGGATTTAAAAACATTTAAAGTATGAAATTATACTTAAAATTATTGGATAAAAAATACTTGGTAGGTTTCACATTAAGATAAAAAATAAATTCGTTTTATTTTTATATCTTAACGAGCTGCTCAGGAGTGCCTTCGGCACGCCCACTAGAGCTCGGCCTTGCGGGCAGCGTCTCGGCATGTTATTATTAGGCCTGTAATATATATTTGTACTATTTTGCCCCTTCTTTCGCCCCCACGCACTCATTTTGGATTTTGATTTTTACAGCATACATTTTATATAGTCTTAAAAACTAACATTACAAAATTGATCTATATCAGAGAGTATTAATTTTTTGCCCCCACTCACATTTTAGGAGGTTGAAATTATTTTTTGAATATTGCAAATAAATAACTCTCAGTTTTCTAAAGAGTAAATGTACAAAAAAGCTGAAAATTTCTATATTTTGACCCCCCCCCCCCCCCCCCTTTCGCCCCCATACAGTCAATTTTGATAGTTTATTTTTACAAGAATAGTTTCTTGAAGTATTTAAGAATAACTCTATTAAAGTTGATCAAGATCGAAGTTTTTAGTTTTTGCGCCTACTCACATTTTGGATAGTTAAGGGGGAGGGGGGGGGGTCAGATTACAAAAAATCTTAAAATTATTTTTTAGATATTTGCAAATAAATAACTCTCAGCTATCTAAAAGGTAAATGTACTAAAAAACTAAAAATTTCTATAATACCCCCCATCGCCCCCCATACAGTCAATTTTGATAGTTGATTTTTACAGGAATAGTTTCTTGAGTAATAAAGAATAACTCTACAAAATTTGATCAAGATCGGAGAGAGTTTTAATTTTTGCAACTCGCATTTTGGATAGTTGGGAGTCGAATTCTGAAAAAATCCTGAAATTAGTTTTTAGATATTTGTATTTAGAATTTTATTAAATAGAAATCAAGTAGATATCTTATCGTTCTTAATTGAAAATGCATAAATAGTGTAAACACATTGCAAAGATATTTTGCCTCTTTTGACCCTTTAGGGGTCGAATTTCAAAAAATCCTGAAAATACTTTTTGGATATTTTAATTTAGTATTTTTATAAGTAAAAATAAGTAGATATTTTATCGTCCTTAAGAGATATCGCATAATCAGTGAAAACACACTTTGCCCCTTTTGACCCCCTTAGGGGTCGAATTTCGAAAAATCCTTTCTTAGTGAGCCCCTATGTCACAGATGTAATATCCTCTCCAAATTTCATGTTTCTATGTCCAGTGGTTCTGGCTGTTTTGATGATGAGTGAGTGAGTGAGTGTATCGGGCAAAGAATTTTATATATATAGATGTGAAACCTACCAAGTATTTTTTATCCAATAATTTTAAAAAATGTTTCACCAAGTTCCACAACACCAAATTCCTTAAAAACTATTGAAATTATACTATTTATATCTAACCTTAGTTAGCTGCATAAACACTCGGATTTATATGAGCAATTGGAAAGTATTCAAAAGATTTTCGGCCTATAATTTAAAAATAGAAATATTAGATATGTATTTTTTTGAGCTCAGAACAATCAAAGGGCTCCATTTTTAGGAGATTAGAAGAAAACAATTGGCTTTAGTATTTTTATATAGTACATTAGTAAATAATATAATGAAAATTACTTGAAAATATTTGAATCAATACTAGCGTATCGAATTATAAGACTCGAAGAACTTTTAGATTGTACTTATGATATAGAAATTATAATACTCAGAATTACTAACAATTATTTGTACCAAATTGATACATCTTTTTCTGTAATATATAACGTCAATGAAAAGGAATTTTAGTAGCATGAGTTGTGATGAAAGAAAAATATTACATTATTAAATTTTAAATATGATCTACATTTTTACCATCTACTCGTGTATGCCTACATAATAATAATTAAAAAAACTTCCAATTATAATAGCTTAAGATTTAACATATATAGGTATATACCTAAATTCTAGGATTGATTGCACTACTGTTGTCTAAATTGACTCTGAACAGGTAAAGAATCGTTTATTTTAATGAAAAATGGAGGAAATAGTAAAAACGTTTTCACTAGCTAGACCCGCAGCAAGTAATTCTTTTTTACATATTTTGTCTGAATTTTAGTGAAGTCATTTAATTGAATATTCTCTATGTCTATAACAAGTATTGTTTTGGTCCAAGTGCAAAAGGCAAAAGGCCATTTCTAGAATAATAAAAATTAAGAAATTAATTTTTAATAGTCTGTAACATGTATTTGGCATCCTTGTAATGCCTAAATGAAAAGAAATTATTTATTAGTAATTTTCCTCTATCACATTTTAGTGAAAGAATCGCTCACCAGGACATCTATTAAATAATAAAAAACATGATAATTTTATCAAGTCTCAATACGCTAGAGCTTGCCTAGTAATGAATAATAAACTTAAATATAAATTGTTATTTTATGCTATATATGACCTCACCCATCTCGAGAAAATCATTCAAAATATTATGTTTTCTTTATTTCTGAACCGGAAATCGCAAAGCTAGAGAGCTCAATTTTTTTTTTTTTTTTTTTTTTTTATTTATTTAATGTCACCGGGAACAAAGCCCATTTAGACAGCACATAAGTAAAGTGTTAGTAGGGTTAGTGAGGGAGCCGAGTTTTTAGCCGGTAGAAATTTTTATTTTGCCAGCCAGGATCGATGCCGAAGCGAGGCCAGTGTGTTAGCAGACTGAGCCAACCCGACTCTCCAGCTCAAAAATATCTTAAGAATACAAATGTTTTGGCACAAGAAAGGACTTTCTACAACTTTCGTTTATGAGTTATTGTAGGTATCGGAATCTTGACAGACACAGAAAAATAGAAAAAAATCATTGATAAAATTATTTTTCTCCACATTTCAGAAATTTTAAGTAAAATAAGAAAATACTTGCTGCTTCTCAAGCGTAACGTGGAATGGTTAAATGAATAATTTTAATTGGTATAACTTTATTTGGAAAGTACAATAGTTTCTATATTTACGAGAGTAATTGGCTACCGCGTAAATGAAGCCATGGAAAACTTAATATGGTTAACTTTTATTCTATACTATATAAAGAATAATTTGTTGTTAGATATTAGCCTTTCAACCTTCTTTTGTGTATGATAAAATAAATAAGTGAAAGTAAACCTGAAGGCAGAAGTGAAAACTTTTTTAAGACTCGATACCATCACAAATTTTTGTGATTCAACAATTTTTGTTTTTTCAGTGAATCATTTGAACTAGAAACATAGCAGTTAAGCCTAAATTATTATTAAAAACTTCCATGGAACTAGAAAGTTGTTTTACTAAAAAATAAAAGAGTTAATTTCCTCTGCTTGAGAAGCCAATAGAAAATTTTGTTTAAATGTAATAAGGGTTGTATTTCTATTGAATTCTATGAGAGAGATAGCATTTTGGCACTTGGGTTCAATTTCTAAGGGGACGACAGCCTAAGTCCGCTCTAATTTTTTCGCTGACTGCGCGGTACAAAAGTATATGGGAGCAAAAATGTTCAAAACGTATGCAAAAGTGTACAAGTGGGAGGTCCTTTGCCGATTTCAAAAAATTTTACTTTTTTTTGTGAAATTTGGATTTTTTTCATTTTTAGATGCAATTCTTTTATAAAATGAAATAAGAAAAAAAAATGGTGGACAAGTCAATTGTGGGCAGAATACAAAAAGGGCTGTACAACTTTCGAAAAATTAATGCGAGGCCACGCATTCGAGCAGCTTAAAGAGAACATTGACGAGAGCCCTTCTAACATGCTCTAGACATTATCTATAACCTCTCATAATAATAAAACTAAGATACGAGGTAGGTTTCACAAAAAAGAAATAAAACAAAATTGAGTTTTAAATTCGATATATTTCGGGGGTTAGCCCATCATCAGGAGTCTAAGAAAACTGATTACATAGTGAAACCTACCTCGTATCTTAGTTTTATTATTATATTAAAATGTTTCACCTAGAACCAACACCGAACTCCTTAAAAGTTATAACCTCTCAGATTAAACAGAGAACACTTTCTTTGACTTTCTTTTACAAACGTCTTCTCTGTCTTCAAAAGCGAAATTATGTTTTTCGGAGATAGTTTGCAATGCCAAAGCCGATTTTGGTTCCAATTTGGCACATGACAAAAATGCTCTCGCAGACACTTGTAACTTATGTAATTGTATTACAATTGTTTCAGACCTTGACAATGCTCTCGAGTAGACCGAAACCAGACAGCCATGGTGGTCGGCCAAAATAAAAATATTTCCACATGAAGAAAGATCTAAATAATATTTGAATCTTCTTTGTAAAAAAGCCTTACATCCGCTTACCCTGACAAGTAAAGTCTCCAAAAATCTCTTTATATTAAATTAAATTGCCCAGTTTCCTTAATAACTGTTAAAATTTTGATATATGATGCACCTACTAGCTAGTCCCTGTAGCTTCCCTCCGGGCAACACCTAGGCCATGCGGGCGCTGTTTTTATCTTGGTCATATAATAATAATAATAATTAAGCAAATCTAACTAAAAATTAACAAATTCCCTTTAAAAGATTTTTCATTTTTTTTTAAACCTCCCCCACTTTCAGCATTGCAAACTTATGGTAAATCAAACTAACCCACTCATTTAAGTAAAGGCTTCTTTCTTACTAAAGTTTTACAATCTTGAGTTTCTGAGATTTGAAATTTAATACTTTAGATTTTATGTAAAATCAAAATCTTGATTTGGTCATTCTTTCCTATTTCTCCGCTAGATGCCGGGGCATTCAAGATTTAATTTTACATTATTTTTTGAAGTTGTTTTCCCCTTGATCACTACTCGCACATTTTAGGTAGTCAATTTTGCACCAATAGTTTTTCGAGTCAAAGTGTAGCTGTATCAAATATGGTTCAGATCTGTCAAAGGGCTTAGTAGTGTATAGCGACCTCCTCACAAACTTCCTCTTTTTAACCGACTTCAAAAAAGGAGGAGGTTCTCTATTCGACTGATTTTTTTTTTTTTTGTGCCTATGTTACCTCATATCTCCGCCAATTGTCAACCGATTTTGAAAATTTTTTTGCATTAGGTCCAAGTCTAGCTTCAAATTTGGTCCCATTTTTTTCGTTTTTTTCATAGGTATTAGACCTTTTTTTATTAGGTTTGTTTAGACCTAACCTCTTTGTTTATGAACCGATTTCGATGGTTCTTTTTTTATCCGAAAGGGGGTGTCTCAGGGATGGTGTCATATTAATTTGGTCAAGTTCTGATGATATGATCACTATTAATAACATCACTAAAAAGAGAAAAATAAAAATAATTTTTAAGAAAAAAATAAATACCGACTTCAAAAAATTAAATGCAACAAATAAAATACATTAAAAGGTATAAAATAATTATTATCTTATTTAGTTACAACTAAACAACGAAATATTAACATGAAATTACTTTTTGAAGTTGGTGCCAAACATATACCTTTTATGAATCGCACTCGACGGATCTTACTTAGTACGTTTGGCGGGTACGCTCGCTTATAGGTATAGTTTGTTTGGTACCGACTTCAAAAAGTAATTTCATGTTAATATTTCGTCGTTTAGTTGTAACTAAATAAGATAATAATTATTTTATACCTTTTAGTGTATTTTATTTGTTGCATTTAATTTTTTGAAGTCGGTTTTTATTTTTTTCTTAAAAATTATTTTTATTATGTACAGATATTAATTCAAAAATAATTATAATTGCATGGTCAACAGGTAAATAAACATATTGTATTTGAAAATAAATTCTTTATTGTTTTATTAACTAAAATACTTCTTACACTTACAAGTTACAAAAATCAAAGGGGATCAAATAATTGGCGTACTCGTAATTAGTTACTGCCCAGTCCGCAGTGGAAATTCTCAGTAAATCATCGGAACGGCATCCCCACTTTGTTCTATTTGTCTTTTCTGCCAGAATCAGATACTGACATTTCCTAGACCACTCTTAAACCCTTCTATTGACGGTCTTTAGCTACTTTTCCAGGCACATACTTCACATGAAATATCTTTATTACCTTCTTCACTTCCAGCATCCTACGAAAGATGTTCCAATATTATCAAGATATGTGTGGTGTTAAGTTGTATCTGTCATGTGAATAGGAGCATAGGGACCTAAGTGGTGCTTTTGGTTGAAATCTTCATGAACACCGAGAAGTGTGAGCTTCATATCCATTGAGGGTCTCGCGCAGTTGAGGACCATAAATTATTGACACTAGTGGCTCTCCAAACCGAGTTCTCGCGTAATTAGTAATAGCTATATAATTTATTAATATCCCGAAATGCAATATTTACAAAATAGACATTTCTTTAATAAACAAATGTTTTACAATACATTTTTACTTTAAAAAAAACTGATTTCATTGTGCTCTCATATTTATGCTTTCATTGATTTGGCGAGCTATTCTCTTTTTTATGTTTTCAAAGTATCTTTTTTCACTTTTTTAGGAGAATCTCACTAGAAAATGATTTTCGTTAAATAGGATGAGTGGTAAATTTATAGAAATTAATTTGATTGATAATTTAAATAGAATTCTATTTATAAATATTGTCTAGATTTAGCTTACTTCGCTAGTAATTATAACAATAATATTGTATTTCGTCACAGTCAATTGACATAACGCTTTCAGGGTATTTATTTATGTAGGTATTAATACTAGAATTGATTTTCAAAGGGATAATTATAAATTTAATTTATAATGTGAATTAGATTCCATTGTGTTATGTGTACTTTGATGAAACATTAATCTTCATATTATCCATTGTAATTATAGACAAAAATAGAAAGTTCTCAATAGTTTTGAAAATTCCACTCTGATTAAAAAGTATTTAAAAAATTCAGGTTTGAAAAATATTTATTAATTATAAAATATATAGGAAGCATTTGAATTAAGCCATCTATCTTTTTATGTCTAATCTATAATTTCTCATAAATTAACAATATATTAAACGCATGTGATTTTTCCCCCCGTGGTAGAACTGTTTCTACTAATTAGATTTCAATAAAAAATTTCAAACAGTTAAAATTTAACTAGAACTTGAGTTTGAGAATCAGATGTTAGTTTCACGGTGATTGGAAAAAGGAACAAAATGGGGCACTTGCCCCTCATAAAATCTTTGTAGAGGGGTGAAGTAATTATCATATTTTTAGATATTAAAAAAAAATGTTTTTCTCTCTATTTTAAATATGTAAACTAAACTCTAATTCTCGAGGAATTGAAATTTTATTTTTTTATTAAAATTGAACAATTTTCATGTAGAGTTTTCTGCGTAACAAAACGTCTTTGGAGACAGGATACAAAAAGTATTATTATTTTTTTTTTTTAATATTTTGAAGTAATTATGTTTTTTCTCCTCGATCTGAAATATACTATTCAAAATATTTTTCTATCAAAATTGAAAAATGTTTCATTAAAGTGTGTAACATTTTCCCTTTAGAAAGACGATGCAAAAAGTATTTTTTTTTAAATCATATAATGTTTGTTTCATCCAAATGAAGTATATACCTGACTATTCCAAATAATTATAATTCTCAAAGAATTGAAATAATATTTTTCTATTAAAAATGAAAAAAGTTTAATTAGGGTTCTCCCTGTGTAACATTTTCCCTTTAGAGAGAGAGAGTGCAAAAAGTATTTTTTTTCGAAATATTTAAAGGACATAATGCTTTTTCTCATCTATATGAAGTATAATATTCAAAATAATTAAAATTCTCCGAGAATTGAAATATCATGATGGTGCCTTCTACTGAATTAGGGCTGAGAGGATTTCACAAAATATTATCAACCGGTTGGCAGGGAAATTACATTTTGGTCGAAAAGTACCCGAAATCTATGAATAGAACTACGATAGTTCAATTATTAATTAATATTTATTTTATCCCCTTAAAAGTAATCACCCTTAGATGCTAATATTGGTAACTGAATCAAATTTTTAAAAATTTTCAAATTGTATTTATTAATTTAAACATGTTCATGAATACTAAGATAAGAAACTCCAATTGAATTTAACGGTTTGTGAAAAAAAATTATTTATAGAATTCTATAAAGAAAAAATACAGTCTAAACTAATCGAATTTTCAAAATTTGTATAAAAATATACACAAAATACATTACAAAAGTAAACTTATTTTATGCCTGCTCATTTAGGGCCGCATTAAGCCATGTGGAGGCCCCCAGGCAATACAAGTCTCGGGGCTCTCTCCCCTTATATATAAGTAGGTCTCTAGGTAGGTGAGTAGCATTTAAAGTATTTTATTTAACCATACCTATAACAACACCAATTTTGGGTTGGGGGACATGGGCAGTTACCTATATTGCCTATTGGATAATGCGGCCCTGTGCTCATTGTTAATAGCCGGTTAGCACAAACCATAAGATTTAAACCAAACGGTTCGTGGGAACCGGTCCGAACAGGTATGAAAGCATCCTCAATCAGGATTGTTATGTATAGTTTTTATCGAGGGGTGACCCGCGACCTAATATCGTGTACACCTACTTCAACTTCCACTTTCATTTCCAAGTAGAAGGCAGTATGAAGGAGCATTATCTAATGAATTCCAAAATAATTCCACATTTTTTTGTTTATGATATTTATGTGAAAAGAAGATACACCAAAAGATGGATCCCCTAAAGGCCTGGATTGGCCCTCCATCGTGAAAATAAGAAAAAGAGGGAATTTTATGGACTGGGAAGAAGTTGAAGGTATCTGTGGATGCGAGTCTTAAACAGCTGAAGGTTATAAGTTGCGGGGAAGACGGTGGCTGGGAGCGAGTTCCAGTCGCTGGAGGTTATAAGGATAAAAGAGTTGGCGAAAGCGTTGGTTCGACTTTTATCCAATTTGACAGCGTCTCCTATTAGTTTAAAAAATGTTAGTAGAATATTTAAATACCAGCTGCGAAGCCCGCCTTCGGCGGGCATTCCAATGGCCTGAAAAAGTATCCCCTGGATTTCCGTATCCCCCTCTCGGTACGCCACTGGCATTGTCAAAATTGAGGACAGGCCAAAATGTTTTTCTAATTACCCCACGTCGTAATGATATAATTTATAATTATTATCACCGTCCCCTCGGTACGCCATTTGTAATGTCAAGATTGAGAACAGGCCAAAATGGTTTCTATTCGGTGAATATAATAGTAGATAAATGACAATTAATAAAATAATTTATAATCATTTTCGAAAGACCCCCCCCCCTCTAACTTCCTACTATTAAATTATTTTTGAATTCCCCCATATTTATTTAACGCCAAAACAAGGCCAATCAGAGAGATCATGCCGTCCTCATATTCTTTAAGCTCTTTATAATAGTAGATTAGTTGTGAAATTTCACGGTCAATTGATTAAAAATTTAAACATTCTCATTAGAATGGGCAGCCGACCTAGATTACATTTTGGCCCATGGGTTCACTTCCGAAAATAGTGAATACATCCCTTATTTTTCTGACACGTGTAAAAAATTATCGATAACAGCTCCTATTCAATAGAAGACACACTCGTTAATTTTCTAAGAAATATACTTCTCTGATTTGATTACAAAAATCTATGTAGATGTATTTATATATCTGCTGAGAAATAGTGTTCAAAACAAATTTCTGAACGCTAATCCAGACTGCAGAGCATTTCAAGTAAACAAAAATATATTTTCTGCATGAATGTGATAATATTTCGATTGAATAGCTCTATTAAAATATTTTAATTCTCTGCTTTCTTTCTCTTCATTTATCCGCATTTTATCTCTAGCTTTCTCTCCTCTGATTGAATAATAATTGGAGAGCATAAATTCATGACCGCAACGCTGAAAGGTAAATACACCCAGAGAGCGAATTTTATAAGCTGTCGTGGAAACTCAGATAAACACTCTACGATGGCTTGTTTTATAATTAATGTAAGCTGAATAATATGCATTTCGAATTCATAAATTCATCATAGCAATTATTAAAGGTATTACAAATTAAGATTGGAACCCCCACAAATGGAGATTTCCTCAACAGGTTAGAATCATTTAATTTCATGCATTAATCATTTCATTGAGAGGTATTCGTTCCGAGGGGGAAGTACTCTCGCTTGGCTTTTTTCCGTTTAACCCTTTCTAATTCTGATTAGGACATTCGGATTTCGGAAAAGTTATACTTAAAAAGGCTAATATGAGTTGAGATAACTTAAGCAGCACTATTGATAATTGAAAAGATTATGTTTTGTCGAGAGTAGCGGAATTGTTAATTTATAAAGAGAAATAAATGAGGTTGTCCTCTGCTTGATGAAAACAAACTCACATATTTGTAATTGATTTATTTCTGACTATAATTTCAAAGGTTTGATCTCCATCATAAGTCTTTTTAATTAGAAATAGTTTTTCTGCTGTCTGTCTCATGGGTTCAAATACACGATTGGATGGAAGTAAATTCGTATTTTTGGAATAACAAACTCGTCTGTTACCAACTAACTATCTATTACATCATAATTAATTTATCTATATCCAATCGGATATTTGAATCCACGAGGTATAATAGATAAAATATTTCTAATTAATAAGACTGGCGATGAAGGTCAAACTTTCGAAAGGGGCCATCCACAAATTACGTCACACGTTAAGGGGGGGGGGGGGGGGATCAACAATGTGTGACATCGTGTGACAAGGGGGGTGACGAGGCATAAGCTTCGTGACGTCACATGTATAAATCTAAAGTATTAAAACTCAACTCTAACGAAAAATTTTAAAATGTCCATGGACACAAAATGATTAAATTTTCTAACGTTCATTTGATTTCTTATGTTTTTTAAAATTTTTAAAATTCTTGATTTATTAATGATTTTATGAAAAAAGATTTTAAATGCTGTTTTAATTTAATAATTTCTAAATTTAAAATGGCAAAATGTGTGACGTCACACCAGGCGAAGAGGGGGGGGGGGGGGGGGGGGGGTCACACAAATATGACCACCTATGACAAGGACGGAGGTTTGACCCTCATCACCAGTATTTTTAATTATAAATATTTTATCGCCAAATTGTCGTGTGGTGATTTTTACTAAATTATGCACAAAATAATACATTTCAAACAATCATGATTGTTCACGGTATTTGGTTGAGAATTATAAAAAAAATTGAAGGAGACAATAAAAGAGTGTGTCTTTTGCTGGAATTATAAATTTTATTTATAACGAGCCTATAGTTTCGAGGTCTTTCCCCTCTTCATCAGTCTATTACAATTGATTCACTTAATTCCAGCAGAAGACACACTATTTTATTGTCGCCTTCAATATATAAAAATTCTGCTACCCTAGGCATAAAAAGTTTCAATTTAATAAAAAAAATTGTTTAAATTTGTTATAATTTTTAAAAACAGTAATTAGGACGGCCATTCAAATTCTTAACTCCCTCTCTTACTCTGGTCTGTACCAATATGAAACTTGATACCAAATTAACGATCTATTGAACGATAGTAGAACCAATATTAACTTATGGGGCTGAATGCTGGCAACTCACCACTAGAAATATAGGGAAAGTTAAGGCGGTTGAGATGAAATATCTAGGACGGTCATGCAGAATTTCGCGACTCGATTACGTACAAAATGATGACATACGAGAATTGACAAGAATGGAAAGCACGGTGATTGACTGAATCGAACGGCGGCAGTTGATCTGGTATGGTCAATGGCCATATGATGAGGATGAATGAGGAATGATGGCCAAGTTCTAAACTACACGACACCAAATAGAAGAAGAAGAGGATGACCTAGGAGAACATAGAAGGATGGCATCATGCATGCTATGAACAGAAATAATATAAGCCCAGACGACATCCAAGATAGAGACGTATGGCCTGCGAAATGCGGGGTGCGGCAAAGACCCCGCACCAAAAAAACAAAAACAATAAAAAACAGTAAGTACTTACCAAATCGGATTGGTATTATGATATTCTCTTCCAATAGATGTCAACCTAACTACGAGCCCCGTCCCATGTCAATTGGCCCAGCAATATTTTTTCTTTTTAAATAAAATTATGCTAATTCACGTTAAATTTAATTTAAATATTTATTTTTATTATCATTTGGTACAACATTTTAAACAATTTAAAACATTTTATTGTAACATTTAACTTAAAATTATTTTTTAATTTTTAAAAACATTTTTATATAAAAAATAGTTCTTTGCTTTTCACGATTTTTTTTTTTTTTTTTTTTTTTAAGAATCTTTGAATATGTTAAATAATCAAGTAGGCTTTGCCTTTTTCCAACAAAAGAAAGTTTGTTTTGTTTATTATTAGTAAAAATGACTCGTGGAATGGTTGTTGATGAAAAAATTCGCTCAATTATTATAAATTTATTTAAAAAGGGAAAATCAAACACGGAAATTGGCGATCTAGTTAATTTATCAAAGTTCACTGTCAGAAATATTATTCGGGTTTATAAAACAACGGGTACAATAGCTACAAAACCTCGGTATGCGTCGAAATCCAAAATATTATTAGATTATTAGAAAAAACAGGCGTTCGAACTATGGTGAATTATCTGTTCTTTGTGGGGCGAAGTGTTTCAAGATCCACGTGCCATAGAGAAGCCATTAAGTAAATTTAATAAAATTTAATAAAATTCGACCTTAGTACCTGAATTGAAAGTCTTAAATAATATTAATATATTGCTTTTAACCATTACGCAAAGAATTGTTCTGTTAAATTCTGCAAACATTTATCTATAAAAGTAATTGTTTACCTACTCAATTTAAATGAAATAATATAAATATAACAAAAATAAATAAATTACATTCTTGAAGGAGACAATAAAAGATTAGTTCCTGTCAATTGTAATAGACTGATGAAGAGGGCAAAGTCCTCGAAAATATAGGCTCGTTATAAATAAAATTTATAATTCCAACAGAAGACACACTCTTTTATTGTCTCCTTCAATATATAAAAATTATGCTACCCTCGGCAAAAAAACTTTCAATTTACATTACATTCTGTTAAATTCCGCAAACTTTTCTCTATAAAAATAATTAAGACTATAAATTAGTTTTTTAGTTTTGTTAATTTAGTGTATAAAAATGTATATTGTAACTGGGATAACTCCCGTATATCGAAAAAAATAAAATAAAATAAAAATAGTCTAAGAATGCTGTCCGCCTGTATCTATGCAACCAAAGGACTTCTCTGAATCGTTCTAGCCTACCCTCCAGGAGTCCTTGTTAAATGAATATTTTTCATAATGTTTAAAATTTGACGGCCATCTCTCATGAGCTCATTTGCTATTTTTCAAATTACCAGTGGCGGTGCCAGGGGTGCCGCGTTTGTGCGAGCACCAAACTGAATTGTTCTCGCCCAACCTGCTAAATTGACCATTTAAGCAGAAAAACCGATTTGATAAAATAAAAAAAAAAAATAAAATAAATAAAAAAGGTAAACCATCGCTTTTATTATTATAGACTTTATTTAGGGTCGGGCATAAAGATCTACCACATTTTGAAGAGGTATAAAAAAATGAAAAAATTTTACTAGAAAAAAATTGAATATATTTTTGAAAAGAACATAAAATATTTTATTCTAACCCTTTCCACCAAACTCAACCAAATTTTGTATACATATTCTGTGGACCCCCAGAAACCTAAAAACCCAAGAAACCTAAAAACCCAAAATGGGGAGAGGGTCAAAAATGAAAATTCTAGCCCTTTCGACCAAACAATGTATACCAAATTTGATTAGTTTTTCCATTTCTAGCCTTCTGGGGGTCCACAGAATATGTATACAAAATTGGTTTGGTCTAAAGGCCTAGAATTTTCATTTTTGACCACAACCCCTTTTTTTGTCGGATAATGATTAAAAGACATTAAAAAAAATATATTTTATGTTCTTTTCAAAAATATATTCAGTTTTTTTTTTTTTTTTGAGTTAAATTTTTTCATTTTTTTTATACCTCTTCAAAATCTGGTAGATCTTTATGCCCCACCCTGTATAATAAAAATGTAATAATTATAGATTATATCTAAACTATTAAAAATAAGCCGACGTGTTCTGATGTGCCCATCCACTTGATTTTACAATACAACCTGGCCCCTCACTTTTATTTAATATTTAATAAAATTATTTATAATTATATAGGGGAGGGAGTTTTTGCATTTTTAGATTAATCTGGGCCCACTGATTATGTATACAAAATTTGGTTGAGTTTGTTAAATAGCCAAGATATTCGTATTTGGGCGGGGGGGGGGGGGGGGGCCCCTTTTTTTGTCGGATAATGATTAAAAGATTAAAAAAAATATATTTTATGTTCTTTTCAAAAATATATTCAGTTTTTTTTTTGTTTTTTTTTGAGTTAAATTTTTTTCATTTTTTTTATGCCTCTTCAAAATCTGGTAGATTCTTATGCCTAACCCTGTATAACAAAAAATGTAATAATTATAGATTATATCTAAACTATTAAAATAAGCTGACGTGTTCTGATGTGCCCATCCACTTGATTTTACCATACAACCTGGCCCCTCACTTTTATTTAATATTTAATAAAATTATTTATAATCATGTAGGGGAGGGAGTTTTTGCATTTTTGATTAATCTGGGCCCACTGATTATGTATACAAAATTTGGTTGAGTTTGTTAAATAGCCAAGATTTTCATTTTTGACCCCCCCCCCCCCCCATTTTGAGCGCTTAGTTTTTGCATTTTTAGACTTCTGGAATACCATTGATTATGTACACAATATTTGGTTGAGTTTGATACAAGAGCATAGATTTTCATTATTTGACCCTACACCCCCCTCCATCCCCCTTAATTTTGGATCGATCTGCACCAAAATCTAATCAGCTCTTTGTCCCAATGGACCAAAACTACGTGTGAAATTTGGTTTTGATATTTTCACTAGTTTTTGAGCTAGCAAAATTTGGTAACGCACAAACTAACAGACTAACAGACATTTTGACAAAACAATTATTATCTCGAAAAATATAATTTTATCGATGTTCACTTATTAAAGCTTTTTTGTAGAGCGAAATGGCATGGTTTCCCTCAATTTTTTTTAATCAAAATAGTTTTAGCCGTTTTTGAGATATTTCGAAAAAAAAAGAAGAAAAAAAACACTTTTTTCATGCACGATTACAATACTTGACCATACCCTGTATGGTAAAGTAAAAAAGTATCTGAATTACTCGAAATAATGCACATTTTTCTATAGGGTGTCGCCCAACCGAAAAGAAAGTTGGCTCCGCCACTATACTCTCGGCAAAACCAAATCTTTTTCAATATATGAATTCGTTTGTTATGTGACCAGCTTGATGTTTTATTACAACAATCATATTCGGTGTACCTACTCAGTTGATTTTCACTAACACTAATTGTCTTAATAAATTATTTATATAGACTAATAAAACATTATCAATATGTAAATTATAAACTGATACTAATAGGAATAATAATTAGCAATAGTATTTTAAAACCAATAGAATTCAATAAACATTCGTCGTTATAATATTTGTGTTTAATTTTCTACGTTCATTTTAAATTTCATGTCTATAGAAATAGGAGATATGATTTATATCAGCTTTATTTTCAAAATGTTATTCGGGATTTATACATAATGCTATTATTAGTATATGAGGATTTATTAGCAGCAATTACTTACGAATTTCGACTGGTAACGAAATCGGAAGCTTTTTAAATACATAAGTTATGAATTTAGCTAAAAAAAATCAAGCAAATAAATAGAAATTCTAATCAAACATTTTTATGAGATTTTTAATTTATTAATCTATATTTATTTTTGTATTTATTTCATAGTTTAAAGAGTTTTCATAAATTCAATAATAATCATGTAATGATATAGATTATAATGTGAATTTTTATGATCACCTGCCGGGGGTGAAATTGGAACACCGGAAATTGACATTTTCATGAAAGATTTTTTTTTATTTATTTTTTTTTAAGCGGCTCTAACGTTTATTTTTTACAGGGAATGGCCAAGTATTGTAATTGTGCATGAAAAAAGTGTTTTTTCTTTCCTTTTTTCAAAATATCTAAAAAACGGCTGAAATTATTTTTATTAAAGAAATTGAGCAAAACCATGGCATTACCCTCTACAAAAAAGCTTTAATAAGAAAACATCGAAAAAATTATATTTTTTGAGATAATAATTCTTTTGTCAAAATGTCTGTTAGTCTGCCTGTTAGTCTGTGCGTTACCAAATTTTTGTGGACGAGCTAGCTCAAAAAATAGTGTGAATATCGAAAACAAATTTCACACGTAGTTTTAGTCCATTGAGACCAAGAGTTGATTAGATTTTGGTGCATATCGACCCAAAATTAAGGGGAGTGGAGGTGGGTTAAAAATTAAAATCTAGGCTATTTGAGCAAACTCAACTAAATTTTGTATACATAATCACTGGGACCCCAGAAGTCTAAAAATGCAAAAACTAACCGCCGGGGGGACGCTCTTCCGATCTAAGTCACGTCCAGGTCGGGGGGGACGGTGTATAGTCAAAAAATGAAAATATAGGCTCTTGTACCAAAATCAAGCAAATTTTGTATACATAATCAGTGGACCCCCAGGAGTCTAAAAATGGAAAAACTAGCTCCCGTCCACTACATAATTATAAATAATTTTATTAAATATTAAATATAAGAGAGGGGCCAGGTTGTATGGTAAAGTCAAGTGGATGGCCACATAAGAACACGTCAGCTTATTTAATTGGTGTACTTTTCAAGTGTCATAAATTGTTAGTCGTGTATAAATTTTAATCCGATTGAAATAAAGGAAAAGGGTGGAAATTAGGAGCGTCGAAAAACTAATACGGCATTTTAATCGTTCATATCTCGACTACGGTTTTAAGTCGCAGTGCTTTGGAATTTGAAACTTAAGTTTTTTAGAGGCTAGAAGAAGTACTTCAAGATTTTGACTAAAATTGGACAACTCGAAGTACATGTTTACTTTAAGATTTTTGGTTTTTTGCAATTTCGTTTTTTTTCTGGTTTTCTCAAAACTGCATGGGGAAATTGAAGTAATTTATATGAAGAAAAATAGTATGATGATTTCAAATAAGGGAGAAACTAATGTGAAAGTCGTGTTGTAACCACACCAGTTGATTCAATATAATGCGCACCTACAACATTAATTTTATCTTAAATTTTATTTTTTTTGTTATCTTAAGCAGTACTTGAAAAACGGTTAACATACGAGGGATTCTTCAAAGAAAAAATGTTAGGAACTGCTGATTTAGAAAATTGATTAAATACACACAATTACTTTAATCGACTACGTAGATGCAATAAAAAGAAAGTTCTCAATAGTACACACTTAAATTAGAACACCCTGTATTGTAATGAATTACTAACGCTCGGAATCAAGTATGACATAAGAGGAAAAACCATATAAATATACAACAGTAGTCCATTTTATATGGAAATAGTAAAAACCCTACCGATTTCTTTAGATTCATTACTTTCTCTGCTGTCACATTTCAATGTTGACATCAATTTCCCTTTAAGAGGAAATAAAAAAAAAAAAAAAGGATTATGTGTTAGGATTCCAATTCAAATGTGGTTAGAACGAACGCCAATCGAACATGTATATTTTTCATCCTTTAAAACGAAATATAAAAAAAAAAAAAAAAAAAAAGGAAAATCAAATACTTGGGAATTTAATTCCGTTGGAGGAAAAATCTCTTTGAATTGTTTATTTTTTTAAAATTCTCTCAAATATTTAAAATGACAATCGCATTGACATTGCTTTGCTTCAAAGCCAAAAATGTTCCTGTTCATGTTCATGTCCATGTTTGTTCGCTGGAACAGAAAACCTTGTTCACGGGGTTGCATGTGCAATGTGCATTCGCTCTACTATATACTACTGAACACTACGGCAATTATACATTCGGAACACAAATTAATGTAAACAAACCAATGAAAAAAACTGATTAATTTAATCAACTGAATTCTAATCATAAAAAGGCGGTCTCAATACAAGAGACGAATTTTCATTACATCATACATTTTGAAACGATTAACTTTAAAGAAGAAATCAACAAGCGTGCCCTCTGCTTGATGGCAAGTTAACATTCACCTATTTAATAGATCATATAAAAAGTCTCCGCGGTTTTTTGGTAAATCTTAGAACAAAAAATTTCAAATCAATTTTAATCAAGTACATATTGACCATTATTATTTACGAGCAGTACCTGGCGTGCCTACGGCACGCCTTGCAACGCACAGCCCTACGGGCTGCTGGCCCTGGCGGGCAGCGTCTCGAGATGTGATTATTAGCTGTCCGTAATTATGTTTTGAAAAAAATATTTTTTTGAATAATGAATATTGATCAAAAAAAGATGAAAAAATATCATTAAATGCTTAATAAATACTTTATTAGAGCATGCAGCCATTTCTCTCGAAGTTCCCGATCGGTTGGAAACCTATTTCTTTTTTAATAATACATTTCAATATTTAAATTTATCTAAAAAGTGTCTCTAAATTAATTATATATAATAATTTTAAAATTTATTTATCTACTAAAATTTCAAATGACCCGCGCAGTAATAAATTAAGAATTAATCTAATTATCCCATTAAATCATATCTCATTAAAACTTATTATAAATTAAATATATATATAATATATATATATATTTTAAAATTAATTAGTCTACTAAAATTTTAAGAATTCAAAAAAAAAAATTAAATTTTAAAATTAATAAATTTGTGTACTAAAATTTCAAATGCACGCCGTAAATCTAATATTCTAAGGTATATAGAGGAATATATTAATATATAGAGATATTATAGATATATAATATAGAGAATAGAGATGTTTTATTTGTAAAATTTGACAATATAACAACTGTCATTGAATATTAGCTGCTTTTTTTTCTCACATCTTCACCTTGCTGCGCCACGGGTACTGTCTGATAATGGCTTTTATATATATATAGATGATATTTTGCCATTTTTTGGATAGCTTCATAATTCCATCAGTGTAGAACTTATGTGGTTTATCGTCGAAAAATTTGGCCAAGTGATTTTCAGCTGCGCTTCGGTCGGCCAATATTTTACTATCAAGAGAGTTTTGCAGAGACCAAAAGAAATTGTAGTTAGACGGTGCAATACGGTGGATCAATCAAAACTTCCCAACCATGAAGCTACCAAAAAAATGGCAAAAGGTAATAGATAATTAATTAACTACGTTTGCAGGAATTTGGACAGAAAGGTTTAAATCAAAAAATTGTCATTGATTTTTGCGACGTTTCGCCAGCTTTATTCTGGCTTCATCAGGCTTCTAAAAAACATACAAAAAACAGAGTTACGTAGAAATCAACAAATCCCATCATTTTTATCCTTTTTTCCCTTCATTTCTTTTTTCTTTGATTAGATCAACAAACAAGATTACATGTTACACACTTCAATGAATCAGATTAATACTAATATATAACAGATGTGCACATATTTAGGAATAAAATCAATTGTAATTATATTTCTTTTTTGTTCCGAACAATGATCAATTTATATAAAAAATAATGATTCATACGACAAGACTAATTATAGTATTTACTTAAATAAATAGATCAGAAGATAAAAATAATAATTATAAATTTATTTCACGCAATTAGAGCTTGACGTCATAGATAATAATGGTAAATAGGTACTTGATTAAAATTGAGTTTTAATAAAGAAATTGTTTGTTCTAAAATTTACCAAAAAACCGCGGAGACTTTTTATTATTTTGAAATATATTCTTAATAATTAGTAGAGATTGTGGTGTTGGTGCAAGGTGAAGCATCTTTAATAAAGATAAGAGTAAATAAGTACTATATGTAATATTCATTTACTATGAGTTAAGGATTCTTGGTCACTTGTTTCACATTAAAATTAAAAAATTAAAAGATGTAAAAAAAAAATCTACTTCTTTTAATTTTTTAATTTTAATGTGAAACAAGTGACCAAGAATCCTTAACTCAAAGTAAATGAATATTACATATAGTATTTATTTACTCTTATCTTTAATATATTCTTAGTTGAATAATTTTGTTTTCCGAGAATAGCAGAATTCATGAAAAGAAATGTTTGAGATTTTCCTCTGTATGATGCAAATAAAGATATGGATATAGAAATTTGATTAGTTTTTGTTTTATTTTTGCCCTCAAACCTGATCTTAAAATATTTATAAAGAAGCTAGATTTTAAATATTAAATTATATATTAAATTTTCTTTCATATCTTATCTTATTAAATGTAAATAAATTATTAAAAGTTTAATCAATAAATTAATGCTTAAAGAAATTTATAATTGTAAAAACACGGTAAAAATTTAATTAACCATTACACCTTTTACAAAGTTCAGGAGTTTTTAAAGAGTTGTAGTAGTGTTTCACAAATAAAATAAAAATTAAAAAATAAAAAAAAATTAATTACATTTTTGGAGTTTTATTGAATACTCTATATATATTTCGGGTATTTAGACCATCATCAGAAGTTGTATTTACAAAAGACGTGTCTCCTGATGATGGTCTAAAAACCCGAAATATATACTAATATATATATATATATAGAGAGTATTCATTTTCTCCGAGGGGTGAACCGCTACCTAAAATCGTGTACACCTCCTTCCACTTCCACTTTCATTTCCAAGTAGAAGAAAATAGAAGACAATAGATTATCTAATGAATTCTAAAGTAATTCCAAATAATTCCAAAGACGGTGTTGTTGTGCCGTCGAGAATTTTTTCCTTAAATATAAATATAATTATTCTTAAGGGTAATATTTTTAGGCCGCTTCCCTTTTTATTTTTTGAATGTGACTATTTTACAACTTCCTGGACATAAATGTCAATGGCTCTTAACACATGTCGATTATAAAGTCATTGGCTTTTTGGGAAATTTCCAGAGGCAGGTTTGAGTCAGTCAGAGAGACAGTTCTAAGTTGAAACCCAGTTGGGGTAGTCAGTTGTCAATTGGAGTTGAGAGACGAGTTTTAAGCTCTCCAGCCATCAGCATGGAGAAATGTAAATTTATAAATAACTAATAATAAAAAAAAAACAATATTAAATAATACTCTTTTCTTTAAATACATCTCTCCTACTTCAATTTACCATCAAATCAGCATCAGGGCTGAAACAGGTTGAATAGCTTGGGCGCGTTTTTTTTTTTTTAATGATATTGATGTGAGAAGGAGAAACACCAGAAGGTGGATCCCCTAAAGGCCTGTATGGGCTGGCCCCTCCATCGTGAAAAGAACAGAGTAGAAGGAAAAGAAGCCGGGATCACGAGCCAATCTCAGAAACTTAGATACAATTCAATATCCAATTTACTAAGGTTTTAGGGGCTTCGAGCAGTGGTAAATTCTCCGCGCGATAAATTTGGTTAAATTTATCTCCCACTTAATTTTTATTACCAGACCCTATACTTACAGAAAAAATGTCTGGGTATAGCCGGGAATCGAACCCGAGACCTCCGGGTTGCCAGTCACTTATTCTGACCATTACACCACGGAGGCGGACAAGGCGTTACCAAGACTTTTCTGCGGGGAGCTTCTTCGAAATAAATCTACAAATCGTCAACCTTTCTCTGGTCAAGAAGGGTTGCAACCAAAACTCAAAATGTTGTCATAACAGTGTACGCCTGATTCCAATCGCGGTTCACCCCTCGGTTTTCAATAAATGTTTTACAAAAATAATATTATTATTATTTTAAATTTTTTTGAAGGCTTTCAATAAAATTTTTTAATTTAAATGATTAGTCTATTTTTTCTAATTTGGACAATATTTGAATATAGTATTTTTAAGAATATATTATTATGATATTCTTCTAGAAATTAGTGTTGGCATCACCAAAATAGCAGCCTAACTACTCAATATCAGGTCTGTAGCTGGAGGAGAAGAGACGAACCCTGAGTTCGCAAACATATCGTGTTTTCTGTGTCTTCATTAAGTAGGGCTCGCTTTTATCGATATCCTTCTATAAAAATGGCAATATGGTCACACGGTGATAATCGGGTCAATGATAATATTTTAAAGAAGTTAACTATATATAAAACTTATAAGATTTAAATAATATTGGCTAAATGATGGAGCCAAAAATCATTAACACACATACAAAAATATATTCCAGGGACGTATTTATGGGACCTCGTCCACTCTCTGCAATCATTACATTTGAATGTAAATCCTCCAAAATGAAACATAACTATTTTCCATCGTAATTTGAATTATTATTTTTAATAGGAAAAATAAAAATAACTAATACATTTATAATATCTAATAAGGTTTAAATAACACAACTCTATAATTTTTTTACTTTATCCAATGCGAAGCATGGGAGAAAGTATTGGAATCGCTCTCGCGGCAAGCGCGACTTCAAAGGGTCCTCAGGTAAAGACTACGGAACCCATGGACTCAATTAAGGTCACAAATTGAAGTATTCAATGAGATTGAATTTTAGCACGTGACGGTTTTGCCAAAAATTACCTGGGATCTCGCCGAGAGGCCAAAAAGTGCCATTTTTTTTTGAAGTGCGTGGGGATGGATGGATGGATGGATGGATGGATGGATGGATGGATGGATGTGTGTGTGTTATCGTTTTTTTCGTCCACGATTTTTTCCACACCTTTGAGCTGATTGAAATGAAATTGAAAACCTACCATTAGTTTAACAAAATGAAGCACTGATTAGTTTCTGGTACATATCGGTCCACAAACATTAGTACTTTATTTCAGTACTTTTTTAGTTTTTTCTAAATATCTTGAAAATGACTTAACCAATTTTTGATGAAATTTAATATCCTAATTAAGTACCTTGGGGACCACAAAAAAGGTTAAATAAAGTTTTTAGTAAAATTATATTTTAAAGTACTTTACTCAAGAACATATTAATATTTCAAATGAATTTCGATAAAGTTTAGCAACGATCCGTTGCAGTTTATTTTCCTTGTCCTAAGGTTTATTTCATGATTTTTCAATTAATTGTGCACCAAAATAAATGAAAAGTACCTATATTCGCTATAAAGTTTGCTTTTGTAGTAGATATAATAATAATAAACGACGAAAAAGGCCATTTTGACCTATTTTCGAGACCCATTAGATATTAAACAGCAATATTTTTAATCAAAATATTTTGTTGACGTAATAGAAAACAGGTTCCTCTTTGATTTTCAAATTATCACTTGTTTTTAGCTCAATTAGAACTCGAGTTATAACTAAAAAACTAAGACCATAAGTTTTTATTTATGTTTATTATTCTTTATAATCATGTAGTTTTAGTTTTTAACTAAAAACTCGAGTTCTAATTGAGCTACAAACAAGTGGTAATTTGAAAATCAAAGAAGTAACTGTTTCCTAATTACGTCAACAAAATATTTTGATTTCAAATCTTGCTATTTAATATCTAATGGGACTCGAAAATAGGTCAAAATGGCCTTTTTCGGTGTTTTGGCCAATAATATCTCCAAAACAAGAGCTACTCGGTAATTTTTGAATTCAGCAGGGTAAAATACATAAGAATCAGCTATTTTTGAGCCCGAGGCATTTTCATTGCTGGGCAGTGTAATCGAATAAAAGTTTAATATTCTTTGACTATGCATAATATGACATTTGTGACAGCGACCCAATTGCGTTAGTTTCAATTTCTACCACATGGCTCCAACACCGTAATTACCATTTACCAATCAATCCGAAAAAACTAATAAGTACCTGGGTGATACATAAATCCTCAGAAGCATTATAAAAAACAGGAAAACTTGAAACCATTTCCGAAAAATTTGACAATTTACTCATCATCATAGAGAAATCAATGGTTTAATACAACTACTCACCTTCATTTGACTCTGTCCCATGTCAATTTTATTTTGCCAACATTTCTATTAATAATAACATAGAAACTCACTTATGTATTTGTTGCTTAGTAATGGAAATTAAATTGATCGCCATTAACTATTTATTTATTTAACTGATCGATTTAGGAGATTTTAGTGCCAAAGGAAATCCTTAAAAAAAGAGAGAGAGAAAAGAAGCTGTCATTAAGAGAGTATCATATTTTATGACAAAGCAAAGCGAGGGGAAACGGCTATAAAATAACGGATGTCAGATCGAGATCAACGTTCAGAAATGCAAGCAGATCCGATCCACCCCAGCATCCCCATTCAAGCTCAGTCCATCCCCCGACTCTTTGAATCCGATCAGCTAAATACACAGTTTGTTTAGTATTTAGAGATTAAAAAAAAAATTTGTCACATTGTTCGATGATATATATTATACCTACAGTAGCACGAGAGAAGATAGTTTTTAATAAATGAGTAAGAAAAAGAAAGAAATTTACCTAAATATGAAATGATAGTAGAAAGCTAAAATTTGGCATATTCGTACAATTTGTAATACTTCACCCTGTATTATTTTTTTGTATCCTTTGTGAGGGTAGCATACAATTCGAATTTTATTTTGAAAATAATTTTTAAGAAAAAAATAAAACCGACTTCAAAAAATTAAATGCTACAAATAAAATACCCTAAAAGGTATAAAATAATTATTATCTTATTTAGTTACAACTAAACGACGAAATATTAACATGAAATTACTTTTTGAAGTCGGTACCAAACAAACTATAAATATAAGCGAGCATACCCTCCAAACGTACTAAGTAAGATCCGTCGAGTGCGATTCATAAAAGGTATATGTTTGGCACCGACTTCAAAAAGTAATTTCATGTTAATATTTCGTCGTTTAGTTGTAATTAAATAAGATAATAATTATTTTATACATTTTAGTGTATTTTATTTGTTGCATTTAATTTTTTGAAGTAGGTTTTATTTTTTTCTTAAAAATTAATTTTTATTTTTCTCTTTTTAGTGATGTTATTAATAGTGATCATATCATCAGAACTTGACCAAATTAATATGGAACCATCCCTAAGATACTCTCTTTCGAATTAAAAAAGAATCATCGAAATCGGTTCATAAACAAAGAAGTTAGGCCTGAACAAACCTAACAAAAAAGGTCTAATACCAATGAAAAAAAAACGGGACCAATCGGAAGGTAGACTGAACTCAGTGCAAATTTTTTTTTCAAAATCGGTTCACAATTGTCGGAGATATGAAGTAACATAGGCACACAAAAAAAAAAAAAAAATTCAGTCGAATAGAGAACCTCCTCCTTTTTTGAAGTCGGTTAAAAAGAAGCACAAATTATTATTATAATTTCTGCATAAAAATTTTAATTTAATTGTTCGGAAAAATCAAATGATTTTGACTAGAATGTTGTTTTCCATTTTTACTAAAACAGCCAATTTGGAGCTCACTTACCTAGTCATTTGAAATCGAAAATTATATTCTTCTTAAAGTGTTCTTAAAAGGAATACCTCACACTCAATGATAAATAAGAATTTTTTTTTTTTTTGATCCTATATAAAATTCGACTTTTCTCAAAATCATTTTCTATTAAAATTTTAATACGAATTTTGATTTAACATCGAAATTTCAAGTGATATCTTATTTTGTTAATGACCTACATTGCTCTAGCAGACAATAGGGATCCGATTTGCATTTGTACGGAACCCCAAAAAGATTCCATTCTATGAGCGATGAGGCAAACAATGCATTTACCCCTGGAATATTACATTGAGAGCAATGCACCCACATACCCTCTGTCTACGCCATATAGAATCGTATAGAATTCTTATTTGTAAACATTAACGTCGTGATTTCGTACAATTTTATTTATTTATGTTTTTATCAATATACTTTCAAACTTTTTCAACATTGAAAAAACAAAGCTATGTCTTGACTTTTTTATTGTACAGTCACTAATGCACATGTAGAGTAAAAACTATGACCATATGATGATAATTTCCCCTCTAAATACAGAGCCTATACCGCTTTAATTAAATGGCTATACAGTCCTCCTAAAGAGAAATGCAGTATGTACCTTCTACCTACATCAAAGTTATAAAATGGCAAAAAACAGTTAAATGTTTGAATCATGGCTAATGCTTAAAAATACTGATTTAAATGTTACCTAAATTTAAATGTCACTTATTTTTGTTTTAAGAGCACTAAAAATGTAGTTTTTGCAGTTTGTCATAAAAATAAAGCAATACTGCATTCTTTTTTCTTTGTAAGTAATTGTCCTCTCTGTAAGGTGAATTTACTAATGAACATAAAGTGGTTTAGAAAAAATTATTACACTTCTGTTTTATATCTTCACTAATACTTTTAAAATAGTACTTAGTTGTTTTTTCTCTGTACTTTCAAGATGAGCCTTACATTTTCTTCTTTTTACAGTCGGTCTTTTGCACATCGCTCACTCTTTTCAACAACGTTATATCTCAAAAATCGTTTATTTTTAGTTACGCCTAATTTCAGAATGCCCTGAAAGAGTAGTATATCCTTGCAAAATCTTCATATCTTTAACTCAATATTTAGCAACTAGAGACCAGAAGTGTCGTTTCTGCATTATAATATATTTCATTTCGCTTAGTGCAAGAGTGTATTATTTCATCATAAAACAGTATTGCGCACAAGGTAAAAGCATTTTTTTTTGTCTTATTTTTGTATCAAGAACGTACTATTTGGTTTTATGTCAGTTTTGTAAGAAAAGCGAAAGGCGTCCTGTTATGGTTTATTTTGTTTTATGACGTTCTTGCACAGTAAGTGAGACATCGATTGTATTATTTTAACTTATGATACTATTGTCAATAAAAAAATTGAACAACGTCATAAATCAAAAGGAACTGTTTAAAATTTAAATTTTTTATATCTTATTCTTCTTCAGAGAGAAAACGTCAGGACTCATATTAAAAGATGCATAGTAAAAAGTTCATCGGAGTTTAATATTTATTTTTAATACATTTTATTCTACTTTTAAACTTTAAAATCATTCTCATGAAAAATCACATTTTTGAGATATGACGTTGTTGAAAGGAGTGAGCGACTTGTTTAATAAAAATGTTTTTCGTTCAAAATATGTCATATCTCATATTTTTACTATAATTTAAAATTGCATGGTGTCCCTAAGTCATAAGCAAGAACACAGTAATTGGTTTATACTAATGAAGAATGTGAAGTTACTCCATTTATTTGAAATAATTGAAAAGTTTTTGTTTTGCCGAGAGTAGCAGAGTTGTTGATTCACAAAGAGGTTGTCCTCTGCTTAATGCAAGTAAACACACACATATAGTATATATCGAAATGATATATATATATATTATTTATTTGCTTGAGACTATGGTTTCGAAGACTTGGTCTTCATCATCAACCTTTTTTAATTTAATTGAAAAGTTTTTGTTTTGCCGAGAGTAGCTGCAGTAGCTGAGTAGAGTTGTTGATTCACAAAGAGAAACAAAGAGGTTGTCCTCTGCTTGATGCAAATAAACATACACACACATATATATCGAGATGATATAATCTATTTATTACTATCTAAATATTTTAATTAGTTCCTAGCCAGCAGTGACGAAGGAACACCAAGTTTTCAATATCCATATGATATTGACTCCATGAAAAACATTTATAATTGAAGAAAGACTGATGATGAAGAACAAGTCTTCGAAACTATAGTCTCAAACAAATAAATAATATATATACATATATATACAGATATATCATTTCGATATATATATATATATATCTTTTATCTTTAGCATTCTGCGAATTA
>JALMQS010000073.1:4017839-4046612 GCA_024734495.1 Forficula auricularia
GGGCTGGTGCCCTGGCGGGCAGCGTCTCGGTCCAAAAATTTTATTCCTCTTAAAAAACCACACTCCAAATGTATACCCGTAAACTACCGAAAATACATCGTCTCTTAAAAGTTTCGCCTCTTTAATTTTTGAGTGGCGAGGGGGGGGGGGGGAATAATGATCAATATATTTAATGTTTCTTAATTTGTTCTGAAGCCGAAAGTGTGAAAGATTTGTAAATAAATTTGTGTAATCATCTTTTGTCTTGTAAGAGGCGGCCCGCTCCTCGGAGGCCCAATAAATAAAATAAAATAAAATAAAATGAATTGGAGTCTTTCATTTCAAAATTCGAGTCCAAATTAGGTACAATTATATTTCAAATTTGCCTGGTTAATGAAAATCGATTGGAGCCATCAGTTTAAAATCCGAGCTGACAATTATATTTCAAATTTGCCTCGTTAATTAATATATATTTAATGTTTCTTAATTTAAAATCTATTGGTGTTTTTTCATTTTCATTCGAGTTCAAATGAATACAATATTATCTCAACACAAAGTCTAAATCAAAAATATATAGTTTTAGTAACAGAAATCAAGAAACAAATATTAATGTTGCATTGGTGTAATCGCTAGAGCTGATGCCCATAGTTCAAGAGTTCGTCGGTTCGATTCTAGGCAAGAGCGTAATTTTTTTAAAGAAAATTCTCTCAGCGTTGTTACAAATTAATCTAGACAAATATAGTATATATAGTATTGTTACTAGCTGCAACACCGGGCCTCTTGCTAGTCAGGACGAAGCTTCGCCCCATGGACCTGGTCTCTCTGTCTTTGACCTCCCCATTCCACCAACCGTATAAATGCCCTCTGGACTCTCTCCTCTCCCCCTAACTCTGACCAACAGACTCCGAACCCTACCAGCCCGGTTGGAGGATTATTTTTTTAACCTCCACCCATTTTGGTTGGTTGGTTGTTGAATTTCTAGTACCTTAGGGGTCCACAGAACTGATATATACAAAATTTGGTTTAGTTTGTCCAAAAACATAGAATTTATTTTTTATTTTTGCGGCCCCCCCTCCTGTCATTTAGGGGTGTTAGTTACCAACACAAAAACAAACACTACTTGGTTGGCTAGTTTTTGTATTTGTAGTCTTCCGTGGGGCTGCAGATTATTAAGGACTTGCTGCGAGGCCCGCCTTCGGCTGCCCTCTTGCTGGCCAGGAGGCACGCCCCCTGGACCCCCAACCTACGAACCCCACCCTCACACTCCACCCATTACCTCCACCCTGCCCCAACCCCTACACCCCGCCCCTGACATCACTCCCATGCCCTCCACCCCCACGAACCACACCCCGCCTCTCCCCCTGGACCTCGACACCCACTACACCCCCCGGACTCCACCCCTTCACCCTACTCCGACTTACTCCCTCACCCCCATTCCACCCCCCGGACCCCCGCATCCCATACCCTAACCCACCTCTGCACCCGTACCATCACTCCACCCCGCACACAGTTTTAGGATTTGTAGTCTTCTAGTGACCCGTAGATTATGTATACAAAATTTGGTTGAGTTTAGTCAAGAGGAAGAATTTTCATATTTTGACCCCCTCCCCTTTTGGGTGATTTTTTTGAAATTCTTTTAAACAAAGTTGTCCAATCATATCCCCCTACAACTTTGCTCATTATAATAATTTGCCGTAGGGTTAATAGTTTTAGAAGTTATTTGATAATTTTCATTCGAGCATTCGAGTTTTTACGTCTCTAGACTTCTGGGGACCTATAGATTATGTACCATATACCCATTTTAGTTAGGTTTAGCGCTCCTAGAAACATTCCTTTTTAGCTGACGTCAGCAAAGGAGGAGGTTCTCTATTCGACTGAATTTTTTTTTGTGCCTATGTTGTGCTCATATCTCCGCCAATTGTGAACCGATTTTGAAAAAAAATTTGCATTGGGTTCAGCCTACCTTCCGATTGGTCCTATTTTTTTCATAGGTATTAGACCTTCTTTTTTATTAGGTATTTTTCGACCTAACTTCATTGTTTAAGAACCGATTTCGATGGTTGCTTTTATCCAGAAAGGGTGCCTTAGGGATGGTGTCATATTACTATGGTCAAGTTCTCGATGATATGATCACTATTAATAACATCACTAAAAAGAGAACAATAAAAATAATTTTTAAGAAAAAGATAAAGACTTCCATTCTTCAAAAAATGAAATGCAACAAATAAAATACACTAAAAGGTATAAAATAATTTATTATCTTATTTAGTTACAACTAAACGACGAAATATTAACACGAAATTACTTTTTAAAGTCGGTGCCAAACAAACTATACCTATAAGCGAGCGTACCCGCCAAACGTACTAAGTAAGATCCGTCGAGTGCGATTCGCAAAAGGTATATGTTTGGCACCAACTTCAAAAAGTAATTTCGTGTTAATATTTCGTCGTTTAGTTGTAACTAAATAAGATAATAATTATTTATACCTTTTAGTGTATTTTTATATTTGTTGCACTTAATTTTTTGAAGTCGGTTTTTATTTTTTTCTTAAAAAATTTTTATTTTTCTCTTTTTAGTGATGTTATTAATAGTGATTATATCATCAGAACTTGACCAAATTAATATGACACCATCCCTAAGACACCTTTCGGATAAAAAAAGAACCATCGAAATCGGTTCATAAACAAAGAGGTTAGGTCTAAACAAACCTAAACAAACCTAATAAAAAAGGTCTAATACCTATGAAAAAAAATCGAAAAAATGGGACCAATCGGAAGCTAGACTGGACCCAATGCAAAAAAATTTTCAAAATCGATTGACAATTGGCGGAGATATGAGGTAACATAGGCACAAAAAAAAAAAAAAAAAAAAAAAAAAAAAATTCAATCGAATAGAGAACCTCCTCCTTTTTTGAAGTCAGTTAAAAGTACACTACAAAGAGTATAAAATAGTCATTATCTTATTTAGTTACAACTAAACGACGAAATATTAACATGAAATTACTTTTTGAAGTTGGTGCCAAACATATACCTTTAATGAATCGCACTCGACGGATCTTACTTGGTACGTTTCGGAGGTACGCTCGCTTATAGGTATAGTTTGTTTGGTACCGACTTCAAAAAGTAGTTTCATGTTAATATTTCGTCGTTTAATTGTAACTAAATAAGATAATTATTATTTTATACCTTTTAGTGTATTTTATTTGTTGCATTTAATTTTTTCAAGTCGGTTTTTATTTTTTTTCTTAAAAAAATATTTTTTACATATTCTAAATGATATTTTTGAATTTAACTTGGCCAGAATACATTCCATATACCAGTGTTTAATCAATCTTCTCATTAATAACGTGTTAAAATAATATATCACTAATATAAAAGGCTCAAACTGGCTTTTCGCCAAACATAACATTGATAATAAATTTAATATGATCTATTATCAATGTTACATCCACAGTAAGGCAGAATTACACAAGGATTTGGGCAATTTTTGATAAATCCCATTCTGGTAGAAAAATAATAGTTCAACTTAATAATAATAAAAAAAATAGATGCATCGGAATAATTCCAGACCAATGATCCGGAAAGGAAAGTATAAACTTTATCAATTTTAATTAATTTATATAAATGTTATCATTTTTTTAGTTTTTTTTGTTTTTTAATTAAATCTTGAAACATTTCATATTGCTTTGTCCATGGATGTTTAATTGAAATGGTTATTCACGCAGTCATCAAACAATCACTTATAGCCACAGAGTGATAGCGAACCCACCCACATATATGGTATACATATAATATATCTCTATATATAAATAATTCTTTGCCCGACACACTCACTCACTCGCTAAAACAGCCACTGGACATAGAAATATGAAATTTGGAGAGTATATTAACAGGTCATTCAATAAGTCCGTAGGATAAGTAAGAAAAAAACAAAATTTTGACAAAACTCGATTTTATTATTCAACATAGTTGCCTTCGAGGGCGATACAACGAGTATAGCGATTTTCCAACTTTTCGATACCACTTTTATAGTACGATTTCTCTTTCTCGTCAAAATAGGCCTCAGTTTCAGCGATTACTTCATCATTGGACTTAAATTTCTTTCCAGCAAGCATTCTCTTGAGATCTGAAAACAGGAAAAAGTCGCTGGGGGCTAAATCTGGAGAATATGGTGGGTGGGTAAGCAATTTGAAGCCCAATTCATTCAATTTTGCCATCGTTTTCATCGATCTGTGACACGGTGCATTGTCTTGGTGAAACAACACTTTTTTCTTTTTCAAATGTGGCCGTTTCTTTGCGATTTCAGCCTTCAATCGATCCAAAAGTGCACAGTAATAGTCGCTGTTGATGGTGGTTCCTTTTTGGAGATAGTCAATGAATATTATTCCGTTCGCATCCCAAAATACAGACGCCATCACCTTACCGGCCGACTGTTGCGTCTTTGCTCGCTTTGGATTCGGTTCGTCGACTGCTGTCCACTCAGCTGACTGTCTTTTGGATTCTGGTGTGTAATAGTGAAGCCATGTCTCATCCATTGTCACATATCGACGATAGAATTCCATTTTATTGCGGTTTAACAGCGCCAAACACTCCTCTGAAGCATCGATTCGTTGTTGTTTTTGGTCGACTGTGAGCTCACGCGGCACCCACTTTGCACAGAGCTTTCGCATACCCAAATGTTCGTGTAAAATGGTAAAAACACTACCATCTGATATCTTTACAATGTCAGCTAGCTCGTGCACCTTCAATTTGCGATCGTTCATAACCAATTTGTGGATTTTTTTTATGTTTTCTGGAATAACAGCCTCATTTGGGCGTCCACTGCGCTCTGCATCATTTGTGCTGGTACGACCACGTTTAAATTCAGCAATCCACTTCTCTACCATTTGTCTCGATGGAGCAGAGTTCGGATAATGTTTATCAAGCCATTGTTTGGTTTCCACTGTATTTTTTTCATCAAAAAGCAATGCTTTATTAAAACTCGAAATTCACTTTTTCCCATTTTTTTTTCAATAACAAAAGTTGCTTCACACAAAATGCTATAACTCACGAATCAATAGTCAGATTGCTGTCAAATTTATACACGTATCGTTTGAAGGTTAGTACTAAATAAAAATCATATGGAAAAATTCTAGTAACGCCATCTATGTGTCATCTTACGGACTTATTGAATGACCTAAACTTCTATGACATTGTTCAGTAGGAAAGGATTTTTCGAAATTCGACCCCTAAGAGGGTCAAATGGGACGAAGTGTGTTTTCACTGATTATCACATTGTTGAAAAAAATAAATAAAAAATTTGTAACAATAAACTTAACAATGGATTCCAATCGAGTTATATACGCTAATTATCATCCACTTTCTTGATTTATTTACAACAGGTCAGAGTTTTGATATGTAAACGACGAAAAAGGCCATTTTGACTTATTTTAAAGTACCGTTAGATATTAAACAGGAATATTTGAAATTAAAATATTTTCTTGACGTAAAAGAAAACAGCCTCCTCTTTGATTTTCAAATTACCACCGTTGTGGCTCAATTAGAGCTCGAATTATAACTAAAAACTAAAAGTATGTGATTGTAAAGGATAATAAACATAGATAAAAACGTTTGGTCTTAGTTTTTTAGTTGTAACTCGAATTCTAATTGAGCTACAAACAAGTAGTAATTTGAAAATCAAAGAGAAAACTGTTTTCTATTACGTCAACAAAATATTTTGATTTTAAATATTGCTGTTTAATATCTAATAGGACTCATAAATAGGTCAGAACGGCATTTTTTGCCAATTTGCCCGATAATATCTCAAAATTCTGACGTGTTGTAAAAAATCGGTAAATTGCATGAGAATCAGCGTATAAAACTCTACTGCAGTGCATTGTTAAGTTTACGGAAATACATTTTTTCGACCAGTCTGCAATGGTGTTGCGATAACGCAGAGAATTGTTCAAAAGTCAAACAATTACAATGTCTATATTTTTATTTTAGAATTTTATATATAAATATGTATGTAAATTATTGAATAGTAGAACAAGGGAGCCTGATGGGTTCCGGGTATAATGGGTATTCATTGACCAATAATGATATCATTAAGAGCATAACGAGAGAGGAATGACCGACCAGTTCAGAGTTCAGAGAGAGAAAGACACACAAAGCAGTCTTCTCTGAGGCAGGATACACATTAGGTCTATTTCCGAATTACTTATGATTAAATGTGTATGTAAACTTTCCGATATCCCGTATAGTGCATTGTATACGAGTCTGAAAAACTCTATCTTTGGAATTTAATATCCCCGGAACTATATTGTTCATAATTTTTGTTTTGCCACCAATCGATGCAGAAGTATTTAAATAATAATCTTTCTAAATTTCAAAAAAATCCTAAGAAAACCCATATGATCAAACAACTACCTTAATTTAAATTAATAAAAAATTTAATAGATATTCAGATAATTATCGTTTAATATGCTTGTTGTTTATTGTCAACTCATTTGTGATGTTTCGGTATTAAGATGATAATTAATACTAAATACAATTTCCAATCTAAGGTGAATATAAATCAGGGTGGTTTATTAACTATTCAAATATACAGTGGGTATATAGGCGTATAGGTAGGTGATATTGTTGGTTTATATGGCATGGAGTTGCATGTTCGAGTAACGAGGGTGCCGGTGTCGCTTTCAACGGCTTTGCGGATTACTGGCTGTGTACTTGGCAGGATCTGTTCTCGGTTCCCGTGAGAACCGTGCCTACTGTTGTTGGGTGTCGAAATCTGCACTCAGATTTGTACAATCTCGATGGACATGTTTCTAATGCATCTGGGTGCAAAGCTGCAGCGGAACAGCACATGCACATGATAATCGGCTGATTCACAAAAGCTTGATTAAAAGTTAATACTTTTAGGGTTATAAGCACTCTGAATTAGTATTTGATCTATGGAAATCATTTAAATGCAATTACACTAATCAGTAGAGATTGTGGTGTTGGTGCAAGATGAAACATCTTTAATAAAGATAAGAGTAAATAAATATTTTATTTAATATGGATTTACTATGAGTTAAGGATACTGGGTCACTTATTTCACATTAAAATTAAAAAATTAAAAGATATAAAAATTTTTTTCTTTTTCAATATATATATTTCGGGCTATCAACCCATCTTCAGGAAATACAGAAAGTAATATACCTTATATATTGAAAAAGAAAAAAACTTTATATCTTTTAATTTTAAAGTGAAATAAGTGACCCAGTATCCTTAACTCATAGTAAATCCATATTAAATAAAATATTTATTTACTAGAAAATCATAGATCAAAGATGGTGTCATCTATTAATTCCGATGGAGTGGAATATTTTTAATTATATGTCAGAGGGGTTGTTTTTCACCCCCTCGGGAATCGAACCCGAGTGCCAGTAACAGCAATTTCTTCAAAATTCGAAACACTCAACCACCTTTATTTAAATTATATGGCATGGCTATATGTTTAAATTTAGAATCACTATATCGCGAAATTTTACAAATTAAGATAACAATCTTTGAGTAAAATATTTTACGCGTTCGCATATGTCAGAGAGGTTCGTATCCCGCAGGTGAGCCAGGTGGCCCGGATTGCTGTTACTGGCACTCGGGTTCGATTCCCGAGGGGTGAAAAACAACCCCTCTGACATATAATTAAAAAATATTCCACTCCATCGGAATTAATAGATGACACCATCTTTGATCTATGATTTTCTAGTAAATTTGAATCTATTACCATCGGCAAATTAATATCTTTCATATTTATTTACTCTTATCTTTAGCAATTACACTATTTAAAAATTATCCCCGTAAACCTAGCAATGGATTCCAGTAGAGTTTTATAAGGTGATTTTTATGCAATTTGCCGATTTTTTACAACACGTCGGTGTTTTGAGATATTATCGGTCAAAATAAGGAGAAAGGCCATTTTGACCTACAAGTCCCGTTAAATATTAAACAGCAATATTTGAAATCAAAATATTTTGTTGACGTAATAGAAAACAGCTTCCTCTTTGATTTTCAAATTACCACTTGTTTTTAGCTCTCGAGTTATAACTACCTGATTTTAAAGGATAATAACGTTGTCCGCCTCCGTGGTCTAATGGTCAGAGTAACTGACTGGCAACCCGGAGGTCTCGGGTTCGATTCCCGGCTATACCCAGACATTTTTTCTGTAAGTATAGGGTCTGGTAATAAAAATTAAGTGGGAGATAAATTTAACCGAATTTATCGTGCGGAGAATTTACCACTGCTCGAAGCCTCTAAAACCTTAGTAAATTGGATATTGAATTGTATCTAAGTTTCTGAGATTGGCTCGTGATCCTGGCTTCTTTTCCTTCCGCTCTGTTCTTTTCACGATGGAGGGGCCAGCCCATACTGGCCTTTAGGGGATCCACCTTCTGGTGTATCTCCTTCTCACATCAATATCATTAAAAAAAAAAAAAAAAAATTTTTAGTTTTTTAGTTATAACTCGAGTTCTAATTGAGCTAAAAACAAGTGGTAATTTGAAAATCAAAGTGTAAGCTGTTTTTTATTATGTCAACAAAATATTTTGATTTCAAATATTGCTGTTTAATATTTAACGGGACTCGAAAGTAGGTCAAAATTCCCTTTTTCGTCATTTTGATCGATAATATTTCAAAACTCTGACGTGTTGCCAAAAATCGGGAAAGTGCATGAGAATCAGCGTATAAAACTCTACTGGAATCCATTGTTAGGTTTACGGGGAGAAATTTTTGTTTAATTTTTGTCCATCAGTGTTATTAGCCTCAATATGTATTATTATGAACGAGCTTTTTGTGCGTGCCTTCGGCACGCACCTCAACTCGGCCCTCCAAACTGGTGCCCTGGCGGGCAGCGTCTCGGTCCAAAAATTTTATTCCTCTTAAAAAACCACACCCCGTAAACTACCGAAAATACATCGTCTCTTAAAAGTTTTGCCTCTTAATTTTCTGCTCTTCCCAGGTAACACACAATATCCTCAGAATATTCTAAGAAGATTTAAATGTCCTTAGAATATCCTTAGAATATTCTTAGGATATTGTGGTTACCTGGGTTAACTTAATACTCTCTTTAATTTTAGAGTGGCGGGGGGGGGGGGGGGAATAATGATCAATATATTTAATGTTTCTTAATTTGCTCTGAAGCCGAAAGTGTGAAAGATTTGTAAATAAATTTGTGTAATCATTTTTTGTCTTGTAAGAGGCAGCCCGCTCCTCGGAGGTCAATAAATAAAATAAAATAAAATAAAATGAATTGGAGTCTTTCATTTCAAAATTCGAGTCCAAATTAGGTGCAATTATATTTCAAATTTGCCTGGTTAATGAAAATCGATTGGAGCAATAAGTTTAAAATCCGAGCTGACAATTATATTTCAAATTTGCCTTGTTAATTAATATATATTTAATGTTTCTTAATTTAAAATCTATTGGTGTTTTTCATTTTCATTCGAGTTCAAATGATTACAATATTATCTCAACACAAAGTCCAAATCAAAAATATATAGTTTTAGTAACAGAAATCAAGAAACAAATATTAATGTTAGATTGGTCTAGTGGTTAATGCTAATGACCTTAGTTCAAGAGTTCGTAGGTTCGATTCTAGACAAGAGGAAATTTTTTTAGAGAAATTTCTCTTAGCGTTGTTACAAATTAATCTAGACGAATATATATAGTATGAGACATATTTCAGAAAAAACAATAGGGAGGTATAAACTGTTAAAAAAATGTAAAAGTTTAAAATACAAATAGATAGGAAATTTACAATATTGGGTATAGTAAAAAAAAAATACTGTAATTATATTGGTAAAATCAAATTAACCCAGGGGTTTCCAAACTTTTCCCAGTCGCAGCGCCTTTTTTAAATTACAATTTCTCCATGGCGCCTCTACCTCGAGGGGTGAACCTCGATTGGAATTAGGTGTACACCTCTTTGAAATTATGTGTAATTATTTTTGGAATTCATTAGATAATGCTTCTTCATTTATTGTCTTCTACTTGGAAATGAAAGTGGAAGTGAAAGTAGATTTACACGATATTACGTCGCGGTTCACCCCTCGAAAATACTGTATTTCGTTTCTCTAAATACTCTTTTATTAGAATCGATAAAAATATTTTCGAAATTTCGCTTTATAAAAACATCTTTGAATTTCCCTCTGAATTTCTTAAGATTAATTTAATTAATTAAATATTTTCGGAATTAATAGTTTATTTTTCTATGAAAATCAAAAATTCAGACCAATGGGAGACTCTTTGTATTCATTTCAGATTTTTTCAAGGGTGTCAAAGTTAAATATTTACTCTTTATGTATGTGTAATCGTAAGTAAGAGATAAAAATGAATAATAAATAATTTTTTAGCTTTTCACTTTGTTTTTTGTCTATTTAGGACAAATGTCTTGCTTCAATTAATTATTAAGCTTCGCGAAAGTCACATAGATAGATAGATACAAGTGAAGCTAATATAAAGCATGTAAAAATAGAAAATGAGCTAGCTCATGGCCGTCAAATTTCAACCTGTTCTTCTTTAAGTGCCATATCAGGTCTCCCTGACGTTTTAGCTCCTCTTACGTATACCTGTGCTGAGTGTGTTTAGCTGTTTTTACAGATATACGTGATCTACTTTTTAACGCCGGTTCCGAACGGCTGGTTTGGAGAGGTTGACTATGCAATTCTACTCTACTTCGAGTCAGTGACACCTCACTCTAGCCACTGACCGACAGTCGCCTCAAAATTTCAAATATGACAAATATTCATTTAACAAAGACGCCTGTAGGATAGGCTAGTACGGTCCAGCGGCGTCTTTTGGTTGCATAAATACAGGCGGACAGCTTTTCTAGAGCCTTCTTTACGTAGTATCTGTCTTCAGTTAAAAAAGCAATTATTAATATTATTTTAGACTTTGAATTCAGGTAAAAAAGGTAAATTTTATTTTAAGCCTAATTTAAAATTTTGGGACTTTTCTACCTGCGTTCCGTATACCTTTCCCTAAATGGATTTGGACTTGGGTTTTGCGGAAAATAGAGTTCGCCGCCCTTTCCAAACATATTTAGACTCTTTGATTAGGTCTCTCTGGCTTATATTGATATTTGATCGAAAATAAATTTAAATAATATTTTCTTGAAATTATAGATTTTAAAACTAAATTTAATTTTCTGGACTTTCAAAGTCCGCTCCTTGAGCTTGAGCGCCGTGGTTTTGCACCACCTGAAACACCCTGTACACTGAAAAAACGATATATTTATATGATTAATGTAAAGATTTAAGCATCTTTTTTGAGTTTCTTTTTTTGAAAAAAGATGGAATTTTTTCAAAAATCAACCAATTATATAATATTGAAAAGTGAATTTATTTTTATTTAGGAACAAATCAAAGATTTTAGTAGAAATATTTTTACATTGCACATCAGAGGGTTTCGTCCCCTTGGGAATCGAACCCTAGCGCTAACTAAGCTTGCCGGGCTGTTAGCCAATATTTCTTATATATGTTGCATATCGGAGAGAGATTTGTCTTAAGGGTTTGGCTAACAGCCCGGCAAGCTTAGTTAGCGCTTGGGTTCGATTCCCAAGGGGACGAAACCCTCTGATGTGCAATGTAAAAATATTTCTACTAAAATCTTTGATTTGTTCCTAAATAAAAATAAATTCACTTTTCAATATATTTATAGTTAAGAAATTATATTTGATATGAATAGATGGGGAAATCGATCTCTGTTCAATATGAATAAATGATCTACGTTATTTTAAGTATTCTCATATTTTTGGGGCAACTCTAGATATATTAATATTTAAGATGCCGCTATTTGAACGAAACACCAATAAGTAAATTATCAAAATATTGTTATTTGAGTAAAATAGTGGGATTGTTAAATTTAATACCGTCTTTTTCAGAAAATAAGACATTCTCCGAAAATAAGCCCTATCGTGATTTTTTGGAACTTTTTGTAAAATAAGACATCCCCGAAAATAATCCCTAGTTAAAATAATGTGACAAAAAAAATTCGTTAAAATCTGCTGTTGATTTATTAAACAAATAGGGTGGGGGGGGGGGGGTCAAAAATTAAAATTCTAGCCCTTTCGACCAAACTCAACCAAATTTTGCATACATATTCTGTGGACCCCCAGAAGGCTAGAAATGCAAAAACTAACCACCCAAAATGGGTGGAGGGTCGAAAAATGAAAATTCTAGCCCTTTCGACGAGACTATGTATACAAAATTTGTTTAGTTTTTGCATTCTAGCCTTCTGGGGATCTACAGAATATGTATCCAAAAATTGGTTGAGTTTTGTCAAAAGGGCTAGAGTTTTTGACCCTCCACCCATTTTTTGTTTGATAATGTTTAAAATAAATTTTAAAAAATTACTTTTATTTTATTATTTTTTTTTTAAGGGCGCATCGACTGCCAGGGCCATTAGCGATTTAATTTCTTTTCTTTTCAAAAATATATTTAGTTTTTTTCTAGTTAAATTTTTTTATTTTATTTTTTTATCTTTTCAAAATGTGGTAGATCTTTATGCCCTACCCTATATCGACTCTTATTAAAAATTGTTTATATATATATTTATTTAAATATATATTTGTATCTTCACCTGGTACTAAATTGTATAAACACAAAGTATAAAATTGATAAATTTTATTCTGAGATTTCGCGATGTATTTCATTTCCAATGAGAGTAGAAACCATTTTTAACCGACTTCAAAAAGAAGGAGGTTCTCTATTCGACTGATTTTTTTTTTTTTTTTTTTTTGTGCCTATGTTACCTCATATCTCCGCCAATTGTCAACCGATTTTGAAATTTTTTTTGCATTGGGTCCAGTCTAGCTTCCGATTGGTCCCATTTTTTTCATTTTTTTTCATAGGTATTAGACCTTTTTTATTAGGTTTGTTTAGATCTAACCTCTTTGTTTATGAACCGATTTCGATGGTTCTTTTTTTATCCGAAAGGGGTGTCTTAGGGATGGTGTCATATTAATTTGGTCAAGTTCTGATGATATGATCACTATTAATAACATCACTAAAAAGAGAAAAATAAAAAAAAATTTTTAAGAAAAAAATAAAAACCGACTTCAAAAAATTAAATGCAACAAATAAAATACACTATATAATAATTATTATCTTATTTAGTTACAACTAAACGACGAAATATTAACATGAAATTACTTTTTGAAGTCGGTGCCAAACATATACCTTTTATGAATCGCACTCGACGGATCTTACTTAGTACGTTTGGCGGGTATGCTCGCTTATAGGTATAGTTTGTTTGGTACCGACTTCAAAAAGTAATTTCATGTTAATATTTCGTCGTTTAGTTGTAACTAAATAAGATAATTATTATTTTATACTTTTAGTGTATTTTATTTGTTGCATTTAATTTTTTGAAGTCGGTTTTTTATTTTTTCTTAAAAATTATATATCACTTATTCAATGAAAATGAAATGACTAAAGAAATAATAAAATTCATAATTTCACTTAAATTATTTAAATAAATTGAACATTTTGAATGAATAAATTTTATGAGTGACTCCTATATTAAGTACAAATGATGGCCAAATGGTGTCCACCGAGGCCAAAGGAAGAAAAATAAACTGCAACGGATCGTTGCTAAACTTTATCCAAATTCATTTGAAATATTAATATGTTTGTTCCTTTATTATTAATCAGATATCACTTGAAATTTGTAGTTCATATTGACATTAATTCAAAAATAATTCTCATTTAAGAGTCGAGGAATAACCATTCCACATTGGATTTTTGACATTTCGGTTTTTATTGGTAACCATTGCTGAAGACATGGAGGAATCGACTTAAAATCAAAAATAGACATCGATTCTCATCTAATACTTGAGGAATAACAATTCTACATTAGGTTTTTTGACGTTTCGATTATTATTGGTAACCATCATATTATTTTCCTATTTATTTTTTTATAATGTTTATCAATATTAACGAATGTAGGCAAATTGGTGTACGAGTAAACAAATATACACAATATGTAGACCACTAGAAAGAGAGAAATGCAAAAACTGGGTGCGGCGTGGGGTGGATGTGGGGGCCGAGGTGCGTGGTTTCGGGGGGCGAGGGTTCAGGGGTTACCGTTGCATCACTCAGTGGCTCCAGGTACTCATAATTAAATAAAAAAAAAAATAATACAAAAATTAAATTAATTTGTAATTTGTAATGTTTTAAGTAAGTAGAGCAAAAAATATATGTTACTTCATTTAAAATAAAAAAAAGGTATCTTTTTTTTAATAAAACATTAATCTTCAAAAAATAATTTTTAAGAAAAAAATAAAAACCGACTTCAAAAAATTAAATGCAACAAATAAAATACACTAAAAGGTATAAAATAATTATTATCTTATTTAGTTACAACTAAACTACGAAATATTAACATGAAATTACTTTTTGAAGTCGGTGCCAAACAAACTATATCTATAAGCGAGCGTACCCACCAAACGTACTAAGTAAGATCCGTCGAGAGGAATTCATAAAAGGTATGTTTGGCACCGTCTTCAAAAAGTAATTTAAAGTTAATATTTCGTCGTTTAGTTGTAACTAAATAAGATAATAATTATTTTATACCTTTTAGTGTATTTTATTTGTTGCATTTAATTTTTTGATGTCGGTTTTTATTTTTTTCTTAAAAATTATTTTTATTTTTCTCTTTTGAGTGATGTTATTAATAGTGATCATATCGTTAGAACTTGACCAAATTAATATGACACCATCCCTAAGACACCTCCTTTCGGATAAAAAAAGAACCATCGAAATCGGTTCATAAACAAAGAGGTTAGGTCTAAACAAACCTAATAAAAAAGGTCTAATACCTATGAAAAAAAAACGAAAAAAAAATGGGGCCAATCGGAAGCTAGACTGGACCCAATGCAAAAAAATATTTCAAAATCGGTTAACAATTGGCGGAGATATGAGGTAACATAGGCACAAAAAAAAAAAAAAATTCAGTCGAATAGAGAACCTCCTACTTTTTTGAAGTCGGTTAAAAATGAGGCTCGCTTTGAAACAGTTTTATAAATTTGCGGCTCCCAAAGTTAAGGTTAGTGGCCACACCCCTAGTATAGTATATAGTTCCATTATAAGAATTACAATCTTTGTGATTTGTAGGATTGCACACGCGATGACTTGATATCTCGCCTTGAGGAGGGTAGGGTCTCTTCAAGTGTGGTCATCAGCTGATGCGCTAGTAATTTTATTACAAGTATAAGTCATAACACGCTCTTCCAAAAACAATAGGGGAGCCCCAGCCGAAGGGAGATTTACCAAGTGACGCCCTTTAGTTTCATACAAGATTCACTAGACCCTCTTTCTTCACGGGGGGGGGGGTGGAATCATTCCATTTGATCCACTCACACCCTCGCCAATAAGTCAAGTGAAAACTTAGCGCGCGATGAATCAATAAACTTGCTATATAATCTAGTTTCTAATTCTAATTATCTCATAAATAAGAGCTATAAGAGATGTCAAATATTAATAATAATTAATAAGTTTTTTCCATTTAGAAAATAAACCGATATATTGACAGCCTCCCTAGTGTAATGGTCAGCATGTCTTGCTGGCAACACGGAGGTCTCGGGTTCTATTCCCGGCTAAAATGTACTTTAAAGAAAAATAGATAGTTTTTTAAATCTTTGTTACAGTATTAAATTCTTCTTCAACGATAATGTGGTTAGAAACAGGGCCGCCAAAATTTTTTTTTTTTTTTTTGATAGTTTAATTCTTTTATTGTTTGGCAAGCTATGTTGGCTAACCTGAATTTTTTTTTAGTTTTTCCTGAATTTTCCAATTTTTTTTTTACATATTAACCACAATTGGACTATTAGGAAGAAACAGAAATTCATTTTTATTATATAGATTAACGAGCTTCTTTAGCGACAATCCACACAAAAAGTTTTAGACTCGTACCCACTCTATAAATATGAACTGAACTAAAATTTTAGTTTATGTTTTTTTAACGTGACTGTCCACTCACACTACGAAATCTCTATAGGGATACACACATAGTTTCCAAGCCATTGTGCTTATCTCCCCTCCACTAAAAATAATCGCGCAAATATGTTTTTTTTTGTTTTTTATCAAAACTAATAGGTAAATAATTTCAATTCTTTCTTAAGTTACTTCGGATATATAATTCTAACAAATATTAGTTTTTCATCAAGATGGTGAAAGTCCTTAAATGAAAAAAAATAAAATAATGATTATATCCCCAGACTTTTCCTATCTACTCTATGTTAAAAATGTCATTTTGTATTAATAATACTAGATATATATATATAATATAAGAGCCTAGATTAATTTGTAGCAACGCTGACGTAATGCTGCCGACAGGGAGCGCCGTCAGTATATTTGCGCCAAATTTGAAATATAATCGTAATTTGGACTCGAATTTTGAAATGAAAGACTTCAAATGATTTTAAATTAATAAACATTAAATATATTGATAATTATTCCTCCCCCCCTCACCACTCAAAAATTAAATATTCAATTCGCTTTTCTTTGCGCACAAAAAAATAAATTAATCACATCTTATTTGATTTATATTTTATATATTATTTATTTATTTTTCAATAATTTGCCACTTTTTTATAATTTTTTAAAAATATAAATTTTGAACGACTTAAGACACGCTTGCCCGAGTTAGTTGCTCATGGCAATACTGGAGGGAGCAGCCTGTCATACAAACAACACCTGATCTCTTTTAAATATTTGGAGCCTTATATCGATTATCGATCCCAAATTTTAAAAAAATAATATAATATAATTCTCCTTCTCACACGATCCCACTTATTTAAATAAATCTATTTCCACACAAAAAATATCACAATGCTGTAGATTATAGAAAAAAAAATACTTCCAGATTCATATCTAGAGCCTCATTTCTGTAGCTGTGTCAGGACGAAAATGAGGCGAAACATTTAACAGACTATGTATTTTCGGGGGTTTACAGGTATACATTTGGAGTGTGGTTTTTTAAGAGGTATTGTTAGGGCGCTCGTGTGCTGAGTGCTTTGTGGCGCTTTGTGCCGCGCCCCCACCAAGTCGATGGGGTATTAACAATGTTGCGTGTGTGCAGGGCGTTGTTTTTGCCCTGATGGAAAGCCGGGCTGGGCGCCCAAGCGGGGAGGCGCTGCTGGTTGGCGGTTGGCCCCTCCAGATCCGAATGCTCGAATCCGATTTGATGCTCAGTCGAAATCGAGTCGCTTCAATTATAGCATGGATGAAAACATTTCAGTCATGCAAAAGCGTCGCAACGATCCGACTGAGTCATCTAGCGGCCGTGTCTCAAGGCTCGTAGCCATATCGACAGCGGGCCGCTACAAGAGGTATAAAATTTTTTGAGCGAGACGCTGCCCGCCAGGCCACCAACCGAGCTTCGAGGGCGTTCCGAAGGCACGCACGAAAAACTCGTGTTCTTATAATTGTAGAAGCCCTGAAGAAGTCGGCAAAGTCGACGAAACGTTGGCTGATAAATAAAAAAGCCATACATAAAAACGTGTCCTTATTTCCCCATTATAAACTTCCAAATTAATACAAATTATGAACCGAAATGATAATAATAATAATACCCACATTTCTTCTCCTTTCTCTTTTCCCCTCGATCTCATTATCAATCTATTTAGCTCTCTCTCTCTCTATCAATGTGAAACTAGTTAATTTAATAATAATTAAGATATTGAATCAATACAGCCAGGCAGATGAGCCCTACGCTTTTCTGATTGATTCTCAAACATTGGCTTCCACTAATGCTTCTACTAGGCTTGTAATAATCTGCTTGTGCAGTCTCAATGGATAGTTTAGGCTATTTATAATGGACTGTAATTGGTCTGGATACTCTGTATCGCTGTTAGTGCAGGGCCATATCTCGTTATCATTAGCTCAATAGATATACATGTATACCAGTATAGATACGGAGCAAGGGAGGACTTGTTTGTTGTGTTGACCTTATCTGCACAAACATGATCGTCTAATACACTAAATTGATAAATACTAATCAAATTTCAAACAAAATCTAATTCTCGAATGGCGGAAATTTATGGGGCTTGGAGACTTATTGACTATAAGGCGATTTAGTTAGCTGATTTATTTACACATTTTTCGCTAAGATAATATGAAAATTAATTTGTAATAGGATTAATTCCGGGTAGGAAATGAAAAGAGCTATATCTATTTAGCTATACTTTTATTATAATCGGCTTGCGAGATGACGCCGATGTGATTTTTTATTTTACCATACAGGGTATGGTCAAGTATTGTAATCGTGCATGAAAAAAGTGTTTTTTTTCGTTATATTTTTCAAATATCTCAAAAACGGCTGAAACTATTTTGATTAAAAAAATTGAGCGAAACCATGGTATTTCGCTCTACAAAAAAGCTTTAATAAGTGAACATCGAAAAAATTATATTTTTTGAGATAATAAATGTTTTGTCAAAATGTCTGTTATTCTGTTAGTCTGTGCGTTACCAAATTTTTATAGACGAGCTAACTCAAAAACTAAGGTGAATATCAAAACCAAATTTCACACCTAGTTTTGGTTCATTGAGATTAAGAGCTGATTATATTTTGGTGCATATCGACCCAAAATTAAGGGGGGGTGGAAGGTGGGTTAATAATTAAAAATCTTGGCCATTTGACCAAACTCAACCAAATTTTGTATACATTATCAGTGGGACCCCAGAAGTCTAAAAATGAAAAAACTAACCGCCCAAAAAGGGGGTGGGTGCTGGGTCAAAAAATTAATATTTAGTCCATTTGACCAAACTTTGTATACATAATCAGTGGGACCCCAGAAGTCTAAAAATGCAAAAAACTAACCGCCCAAAATGGGGGGGGGTTCTGGGTCAAAAAATTAATATCTAGGCCATTTGACCAAACTCAACCAAATTTTGTATACATAATCAGTGGGACCCCAGAAGTCTAAAAATGCAAAAACTAACCGCCCAAAATGGGGGGAGGGGTGCTGGGTCAAAAAATTAATATCTAGGCCATTTGACCAAACTCAACCAAATTTTGTATACATAATCAGTAGGACGCCAGAAGACTAAAAATGGACAAACTAACCGCCCAAAATGGGGGGAGGGGGTGCTGGGTCAAAAAATTAATATCTAGGCCATTTGACCAAACTCAACCAAATTTTGTATACATAATCAGTGGGACCCCAGAAGACTAAAAATGGACAAACTAACCGCCCAAAATGGGGATGTGGGGGAAGGGGGGCGGTAAAAATTAAAAATCTAGGCCGTTTGTTTGGGGGTTAGTTACCCTAAACAAAATTTACTATAGAATGAGATAGGAATCAAATTTTTAGGATGAGTGGTTTTTATTTTATGAAGGAAAAACTTCGATTTTTTGCAAAAAATTCAAAATTTCAACCTCATTGCGGCACGCTTTACCATTATCCAATTAATATGAAACTTTGTAAACATTGTAGAAAATTTAATCTAGTTTAAAAATGTATAGAGTGGTCTTTGTCGAAAACTTGCTCCTTCATGGTCAAAATGGGAAACATCGAAAAAGGTACGAGTTTTAGGGATATTCAAAAGTGATCCTGGGGGTTGTTTTTTGACAGGCGCTTGTAACCGGTTCTGCTTAACCTAAACGGCTGAAATTGATATTATTTTACACGTAATTTAAAGTGCGTTAATTTATCTTTTAAATATATTTTTGTTTTGATAAACTCATTTTAGAGTTATTCAAGAGCAACTGAGAAAACTCTGAAATTGTCTTCATTTTGAAACGCTTAGAAAAATTTCCACAACACAGATTTGGGGGAAAACTTAGGGTAGTAATATTGGAGTACCAATAAAGGTATTCCAGCAATAGAATATATACCGGTAATTATTTCCTGTTTATGCCATTTTTTCACGTAATTTGCCTGGACTATTTTCGACAAAATTTGAAAAAATCAATGAGCGATTTTGAATAGGTTGAAAACACAATTTGGACTCAATATTATATTAAGTCCATAGGATGACACATAGATGGTGCTAATAGAATTTTTGCCATATGATTTTTATTTAGTATTAACCTTCAAACGATACGTGTATAAATTTGACAGCAATCTGACTATTGATTCGTGAGTTATAACATTTTGTGTGAAGCAACTTTGTTATTGACAAAAAAATGGGAAAAAGTTAATTTCGAGTTTTAATAAACGCATTGCATTTTGATGAAAAAATACAGTGGAAACCAAACAATGGCTTGATAAACATTATCCGAACTCTGCTCAATCGAGACAAATGGTAGTGAAGTGGATTGCTGAATTTAAACGTGGTCGTACCAGCACAAATTATGCAGAACGCAGTGGACGCCCAAAAGAGGCTGTTATTCCGGAAAAAATAAAAAATCCACAAATTGGTTATGAACGATCGCAAATTAAAGGTGCACGAGCTAGCTGACATTGTAAAGATATCAGATGGTAGTTTTTTGCCTATTTACACGAACATTTGGGTATGTGAAAGCTCTGTTCAAAGTGGGTGCCGCGTGAGCTCACAGTCGACCAAAAACAACAACGAATCGATGCTTCAGAGGAGTGTTTGGCGCTGTTATACCGCAATAAAATGGAATTCTATCTTCAATATGTGACAATGGATGAGACATGGCTTCACTATTGCACACCAAAATCCAAAAGACAGTCAGTTGAGTGGAACTGGGGCCTATTTTGACGAGAAAGAGAAATCGTACTATAAAAGTGGTATCGAAAAGTTGGCAAATCGCTATACTCGTTGTATCGCCCTCGAAGGCAACTATGTTGAATAATAAAATCGAGTTTTGTCAAAATTTTGTTTTTTTCTTACGGATTTATTGAATGACCTGTTATATGTGTGGTCAATACATGAGTTTGTTAAGTATTATAAAATTATATATCTTTAACCACAATTATTACTAACCACTCAGCCCATTTACTCTAAATAAATGTAAAATGAAATCTTAATTGTTTGCTTTTGTTCTAAACCACAAGGCAAACACTTTTACTTTCACCCAATGAGTTGAAAAAAGTTAAAAGAAAGAAAGAAAAAATAAAATGAGTTTCACGAAAAGATGTATGTAATAGATCTTAGTTTAAAAACTTGAAGACGCGAATATTATTCATTGTGGTTGTGGCTGCAACAGGGGGTGGATGTCCGAAATTTACGAGCATAATGAAAATTTAAAGTCGTTGGTTATACAAGTGGTGGGTATTTTTTTTTTTTTTTGCGAATAGAAGGAAGGAAATATATAAAGGGGGATTCATGGCAAGGGATCAGCACCGAGATAGATTCAAGCAAAGGAGAGGTGATCATCCGCTTTAAAAAGCTTGCAATATTACTATTCATAAGAGGGTGCATTAAAGATTTCGTGATTATCATGAATAAAATATTATATAGTGTTATTAATCTATTGTTCTGACTCATGTACTCACTATTCAAATGCATATTTGAAGCGCTTTGTTAAGAGAAAAATTAGTTGTATACGAATAAAGGAATATTTACTTTATCCAATGCAAATGGTTATTCCTCAAGTATTAGATTAGAATCGATCGCTATTTTTGATTTTAAATTGATTCCTCTATGTCTTCAGTAAAGGTAACGGATAAGAAAACAACGCAGTTGCTATGGTTACTTATAAAATTTCGTCTCACATGTTTAGCATTTCACAGAGAGAAGCCTATCCATTCTTACTTAAGCAAGGTTAAATGAACTATATTAATCCGATCAAATTAATAAATTTTAAAGAATTTAAAATAAAGTACTATCTTACTCTAGAGTAAAGTACTTTAAAATATAATTTTATTAAAAACTTTTTTGTGGTCCCCATGGTACTTAATTAGGATATTAAATTTCATAAAAAATTGGTTAAGTCATTTTCAAGGTATTTAGAAAAAACTAAAAAAAAAGTACAAACGTTTTTGGGCCGATATATACCAAAAACCAATCAGCGCTACATTTTGTTAAAATAATGGTAGAGGTTTTCAATTTCATTTCAATCGGTGCAACGGTGTGCAAAGAATCGTGGACGGAAAAAACGACCACGTACATACATACATCCATCCGCACACACTAAATGAAAAAATGGCACTTTTTGGCCTCTCGACGAGACCCCATGTAATTTTTGGCAAAACCGTCACGTGCTAAAATTCAACCTAATTGAATACTACAATTTGTTACTTTAATTGAGACCATGGGTTCCGTAGTCTTTACCTGAGGACCCTTTGAAGTCGCGCTTGCCGCGAGACCGATTACAATACTTTCCCCATGCTTCGCATTGGATAAAGTAAAAATTAAAAATGATTTACTATTTAATAAAGTTTTTAATGGTGGTTCGATTTTTTTGCACCTCAGTGTAGATATCCTACATTTTCAAGACATGGTATGATTCAAATCCTCAAAGGGTCATGGAAAATGATGGATATGAACCCTTCATCAGGAGGTTTAACAGAAAACTGAATATATTCAGTTTTCTGTTAAACCTCCTAATGAAGGGTTCATAGCCCGAAATATGTATAGAGATAAATAAAAAAAATCTCCAAAATAATTTAAAAGATTTTTTAATTTTTTAAATTTTAATATCCACTTTGTGAAACACCACTATATAATCCGTTAAATAATTCCTGAGTTTGTGTTTAGTATTTTATTAAAAAAAAAAAAAAATGACGGTTTGTTGACTATTTATAAGAAACTTATAAAGAGTTTATTGACGGTGTTCAAAAAAAAATCCCAAATTGATCGCAAATATGGATTATTCAAACGAAGTTCTTATGAAATTATTTATTTTGTTCCAGAAGAACTTCGTTTGAATAATCAATATTTGCGATCATTTTGGGAGATTTTTTGAACATCGTCAATAAACTGTTTATAAGTTACTTATAAATAGTCAACAAACTGTCATAAGCTTGATATTTCCATGGTAAGTTAAAATTAAATTAATTAAATGTAATTTTTTACGAAAAAGCGGCTTTATTAAGAAAACTTGATGTTTTAGGTATAGGGACATGAAATATCGTCATAAAGCATTTTTCTTCTTCTTTCAAGTTATTGAGTAATATACAGGAGGTCTCATTTGAAAAAACGAACTTTTGACCCCTTTTATGAATACCTGAAATAATACTAATCTTAGCACGCCCTGTATAATATGGCGTCCATTTTTCGGCGTCAATTAAATACTTCGGGTGCGTCTAAACTACCACTAAAATATCAACTTTCCATGAATTGAGAGCACTAATTTATTTAAGTTTAATTAGGGCCATGTTTTGGACCATATTTAACACAAATGTTTTTTTATCTCGAAAAGCGATAGCGATAGGTATAGGACAATATTAACAAAAAAGTATTTTAATAAAAGGGCGGTTCTAAATACGTGTTAATATACGGGGTGTTCCGTTTAAAAAAATAAAGTTGGTACGAGTTTTTGATGGAAGCCGAAACGTCGAAATGCTGAAAATATTTTAGGTCGATAGAACAGATAAGAAAATGTATGGTGCTAAATTTTCAGAAAAATCCTGCATTCCGTTTTCCATAAACGTTTAACGTGCCATCGACAGTGAATCACCCTGTATATGTGAAAATAAATTAAAGATAAACCCGGAAAAGACTAAGGCACTCTTTATTGTTGGCCCTTCCAATATTGAAAGACTGCTACTTGCTGATTCCCCTCGAGTGGAGGTCTATGGAATTGAGATTGTTTACTCGAGGTCTACTGCAAATCTAGGTGTCATTTTTGATTCCTCCCTCAAGAGGACTGATCAGATAAATGCTACATCACGGCGAGTCTTCTGGGTCTCCATCGGCTCATAAAAATAAGGCATCTCATTCCCGTGACTACTCGCGCGCACCTGGTAAATTCATTGATCATGCCATTATTTGATTATTGTTGTCTCGTGTGTGGGGACGTCTCTGGGGTCCGCGCGGCTCGGCTTGATGTTGCGATGAATTCATGCGTACGGTTCATTTTTGATGTCCCAAGGAATGCTCGTTTTTTTTTTTTTTTTTTTTTTTTAAAGCGGTTTGTTCTACAGCATGCGCCGTTTTCCGCATCCAACACGCCAATTCTCTCTATCCAGGATGTCTTGCTCTTGTAGTTGCCTGCTGGTCATTGCCTCATCTACTCCCTGCTTCCACGTTCGTCTCGGTCTTCCTCTTCTCCTCCGTCTTTCCGTGGGCATCCAGGTCCATATTTTATGAGGCCACCTATCTTCCGGCATTCTTTTGAGGTGTCCGTACCATATTAATCTCTTCCTTTCTATTCTATCTATTATGTCGTTGTCCATTTTCATCTTGTCCCTTATAGTTGTATTTGGGATATGCTCCAATCTCGACACTCTGCAACTCCTTCTCATCGCATCCATTTCGAGCGCTTGTAATTTTTTTTCGTTTTTCTTATTCATGTCCCATGTTTCTGAATTGTATAGGGCTATGCCTTCCACTATGGACCGATATATATATTTTTTTGTGTCCTGTTTGATCCCTTTGCTCCACCAGACCCCATTCAGTTGCCCAATAGCTCTTCGACCTTGACAGATTTTATTTTTAATATCCCTCTCACAGTTTGGCTCCTCGCTAAAGACAGATCCCAAATATCTAAATTCCTTACAGTTTTTTATCACTTTTCCATTGATATCCAGATTTTCCCCCTCTGTCCCGACCGTCAGGTATTCTGTTTTTTTAAAGTTTATTTCCAGTCCCCATCTATTATATTCCTCTTCCAGTTTACGGGTCATGGCAACACGTCATCTATATCTGCTGCAATAACAACTTGGTCATCCGCAAATAATAATGTGTAGAGGTACGACTCGTCAATTTGTAGTCCCATTGATCCACATTTTTTGTCCATTCTTGCAGGGCATATGAGACATATATTCGAAATATGCTCGTATTACGCCTTATTATGGTCGGCTTGGCTGGCTCAGGGCTTCCCAGAGACGTCTCTACGTGCTTGGCACGTTCTTTTTCAAACTATTCAGCACATTTCACCCCAAATACATATACAACATGTTCACTTTCAAATCATCCATCCATAATCGGGTATTAAGAGTTGACGGCAGACTAACCCATATTCCAAATCATCGTACTGATATCGCAACCAGATCCTTTGTCGTCAGCTCGGCTCGGTTGTGGAATACATTGTCATTAAATATCCGAACATCGCTTTCAACATCATCTTTTCATCGCTCACTCAGGGTGCATCTTCTCGGGGGGGCTGGGTTGGAGTAATGTGTCACTGGACTATTCGCCTGCTTGTGCTGACTCTAGGTTGCTCACTGGGTTGGGAGAGTCTTGCTCATTTAAATCTTACTATATACCTGTATTCTTTCAGTTTCTCATTTAAATGTCACTATATGTATGTATTCTTTCTGTTTTTTTATTTATAGTAAATATTATAGACGAGCATTCGGCACGCCCTTGAAGCTCGGCCCTCCGGGCTGGTGCCCTGGCGAGCGGCGTTTCGGTCCAAAAATTTTATTCCTCTTAAAAAACCACACTCCAAATGTATACCTGTAAACTCCTGAAAATACATAGTCTCTTAAAAGTTTCGCCTCATTTTCATCCTGACACAGCTACAAAAATGAGGCTCTAGATATGAATCTGGAAGTATTTTTTTCCTATAATCTACAGCATTGTGATATTTTTGTGTGAGAAATAGATTTATTTAAATAAGTGGTATCGTGTGAGGAGGAGAATTATATTATATCATTTTTTTTAAATTTGGGATCGATAATCGATATAAGGCTCCAAATATTTAAAAGAGATCAAGTGTTGTTTGTATGACAGGCTGTTCCATCCAGTATTGCCATGAGAATCTCATATGGGCATGGGTGTCTTAAGTCGTCCAATTTTGTAAAAATCAAAAAATAAGAATAACAAAATTTGGATTTTTAAAAAATTATTAAAAAGTGTCAAATTATTAAAAAATAAACAAATAATATATAAAATATAAATCAAATAAGATGTGATTAATTTCTTCTTCTGTGCGCAAAGAAAAGCGGATTGAATATTTAATTTTTGAGTGGTGAGGGGGGGGAGAAATAATTATCAATGTATTTAATGTTTCTTAATTTAAAATCAATTGGAGTCTTTCATTTCAAAATTTGAGTTCAAATTACAATTATATATTTCAAATTTGCCTCGACTCATCTCGACTCAAAACACAAATATACGGACGGCATCAGCGCCCCTGTGTTACTATTTGTATATATTCTTTCTGTTTCTGCTCTACGAGGTAGCCACCCAGGTAACACACAATATCCTCAGAATATTCTAAGAAGATTTAAATGTCCTTAGAATATCCTTAGAATATTCTTAGGATATTGTGGTTACCTGGGCACCTCAGAGCATTGTTTTAAATAAATAAATATATGTATATTTATTTGCAACTAGCAAAGAACAACCTATCATATGTCGGACGATCCTTTATTCTTCTCTTTTCTCGCTTCTATCAATCGTCGTGGACTTTCATCTCTTCCGTTTTTCTCACAATAGCCCTTTAAAACAAAACAACTCCCCAAACAGTAAGTATTGCTATTTGCTCGTTTTTTTACCTCGTTAATCCTATACTTTAAACATCCCCGTCGGAAAAACGAGTTTCACCCTTGTCTCTGATTATTGCTGGATTTTGTGAACTCAACTTTTAGATATAATTTTTTTTTTCTTAAGAAATTATATTATACTTTGGAAACATGTTAATGCATTGTTTTCCAGCAGGCATTGCATAAAGTAATTAGCTTGGAAATTGCTGTTAATTTTAGTTCAAAGTAAAGAAAAAGAACGACGCTAGAAGAGTTAATTTCGGAAATTCCGCCCCCCCCCCCACAGAGAGAGAGAGAGAGTTGATCGACCCTAATATATATTTTTTCTTCGAGATGAAATAAAAGTTGGTATTGTCTGAAGTATAAACTGTTTTAATTTTCCCTCTACTCAGGAAACTTTTTTAATATCCTTAAATGACATGAAAATCTTTGCCAGTATTTTAATAAGATTAGGTTCAAAAAGGTTGCAAACTTTTTAATGCCCTTTTGGGGATTTATAAGAAATTAACTTGTTTTAATTTTAAGTGATTGAATGAATAAACAATCTATATCCAGAAATATTTTATAATTTTAATCGAATTATATAGGAAAAAGTTTTGAAAATATTACTTTTATTAATACTATATTTTTCATAGAAATATGATTTGATCAAATTAATTTATTTGGAAAAGTTGTGAGAAAAAAATGTCATAGTCTAATATAAAGATATCTAATAATATTATTTTAAATAAGCTGACGTGTTCTGATGTGGCCATCCACTTGACTTTGCCATACAACCTGGCCCCTAAAATTATTTATAATCATGTAAGGAGGGGCGTTAGTTTTTGTATTTTTATACTTCTGGGGTTCTACTGATTACCTATACAAAATTTGGTTGAGTTTGGTAAATGGCCAAGATTTTTATTTTTTGACTCCTACACCCCTGCCATTTTGGTCGGTTAGTTTTTGCATTTTTAGACTTCTGGATTCCCACTGATTATGTATACAAAATTTGGTTGAGTTTGGTCAAATGGCCTAGATTTTAAATTTTTAACCCTCCCCCCACCCCCTTAATTTTGGGTCGATATCCGCCAAAATCTAATCAGCTCTTAATCTCAATGGACCAAAACAACGTGTGAAATTTGGTTTCGATATTCAAACTAGTTTTTGAGAGAGCTCGTCCTACCAGTTTTTTGTTGGTGAAATTGTGGCAATTTTGTTGGCAAAAATTGGTAACGCACAGACTAACAAACTAACAGACATTTTGACAAAACAATTATTATCTCGAAGAATATAATTTTTTCGATGTTTACTTATTGGAGATTTTTTGTAGAGCGAAATGCCATGGTTTCGCTCAATTTTTTTTAGTCGAAATAGTTTCAGCCGTTTTTGAGATATTTTGAAAAAAAATGAAGGATAAAAACCACTTTTTTCATCAACGATTACAATACTTGACCATACCTTGTATGGTAAAGTAAAAATAATTAGGTCAAATTATATCAGATATTAGATAATTTGTTTCTCTAAAACTGGCTCTAACGATTTAATGAAATTCACGCGTTAGTGGGTTTCTAGGTTGACATTTCGATCTGTCACGGTCTCATCTTCGGCTAAGTTGTTTTTGATAGGTTTTTTGTTAATTCAATTAATTATTCACAGGTGGTTGTCCCGATAAAAATATATAATTACATTTTTATTCAATTTCCTTTTAATAATTAATTGGTTTTTTTTAATTTTATATCCCACTAATAATTCATTACAAATATTATTATATATTAGAATTTGCCAATTTGATTAAATGTAGGTATTTTTTATTGAATATTAAATTATTAAAAATAATATTAATATATCACTTTGAACTAAAGCAAAAAATTATCGAGCAACGCTCCGTGTTCCAGATACTAAGGTTTAAAAGATTTGGTAATTGTTATGGTCAAAGCGATTAGAAATGTTCTAGTCCTGGAATTTCCCTTTAAATTGCAGAAGGGGAGGTAAATTTGGTGTTTATAGAAAGAGAAACAAAAAGCTTTTTTATATACGCCTATCAAGGAAAGTCAATGTTTTTGTTGGGTGGAACCTTAATAAATAGGCCACGATGCATGAAGAAAGTACAATAAACTACCCCTTAACGAAAAGCCACGTATTCTAATTACGTGTCTCGCAGCAAGCAAGCTCTCCATACTCAAAATGTTTGATTATTTTTGTGTTTATTTATTTTTTATTTACTTTTTATTACTTGGAAAGTAATAGAAATCAATTTATTCTCTCTTTTAACATCTCTAAATAGAT
>JALMQS010000073.1:4046712-4140753 GCA_024734495.1 Forficula auricularia
TTTTGGAAAATAGCGATCGTGTGTAAATTATGTAGGTATACCTAGTATATGTATCACTTAATATTTACTTTAATATATTAATTAACACATATTATATCTCAATAATACGTGACTATAAATAATGTTATTTAGTTATTATTTTTCTCTATTATTTATTTTCCTCTTCTTGATCCATATATTTGTATGCGGTATCAAAATAAAGTAAAATTTCACCAAACAAAATACAATAAGAGAAATAAAAATAGAAGGAAGGGAAAGGTTTTTTCACACAAAAGCGACCAATACTTTGTGACTAACTTGAGGGTATTATAGGGCCTTGGAAGATATTTTAATATTTAAATTTTTAATTTCACTCGAGAACCGTCTATAAATAAGAAATTTTACATAATTGTTCTATTATCAATTCGAGATTCATAGAATTCCAAATCGAGACATCGATAGATAATCCACATAAGACGTCTTACGAGAGAATATAAATACTAGTATAGATTTCATATACATATAAAAATTTCAGATATTTACACATCCTTCACACGAGTTCATACATCTCATTAAAAAGCGCACTTCTCAAGCTGTTTTTTTCATATAAGTTTCACTTGAAAATCACAATATAATCTTAGTAAGAATCAATAATACTAGTAGCAGGAGCTAGCTGCACACACAACCACTCGCCATAATCGGATAGGATCGACTGATTGCCACAATTAAGCCAAATATTTAGGAATTTTGGTCTGTTATATGTATAAGCAAACAATTATTATTTTCATTAAATGTAGTTAATTTAATTAATTATATTATTTCTATTTTTTTAGCAATATGGCGGCTCACGAACTAGCTCCTCTGTTCGGATCTCTTCTAATCATCCTCTTGTGTACTGTACTAGCTCATTTTGGTAGAGTATTGGTTGAAAAGTACTTAGTAGATCGACCACCACTTATCCGAGAACTTCTTCACGAAGCGATAGCTGCAGCAGAACTTTGTGGTTGCTGCTTCGAATTAATCATAGGTAAAATAAAAAATTATATATAATATTAGCATGACGACTTGATTTTAATTTGATATCTCAATTTAAGATTCAAAATTCATTCTTTAATATTAATTTGAAAAAAGTATTATTTTTGTGGCGTTTTAGATTTTTCTAGCATCGATAATTGTTCAAATACACAGTATTCACTCTATAGTAATATCCTGGGAAATTGTTTCCTAATTTTCCTTTTACTTTATTTGTATTTATTCAAATGCCAAAAACTTTTGCTGATCGGCAGTGGCTTGGCAAAGGAGGGTATCTCGGCCCTGGGCGCCAGTCTTGAGGCGCCCCTCGAAGACAAAATATTTTTGCGTTTATTTAACTTATTTATATTTATTTATTTAACCATCTTATGTAAACCCAAAAAACTCTAATGGCGTTTTAATTTCAAAATTTGTTTTCATTATTGATTATATGGAAAAAAAGGTTTTTTTATCAAATTTACTATTAACGATCAGACAATTATGGAAAAATCATCATAAGCTTATGAATACGAAAAAAGTGGCCTCTATAATTTTTGAGAACTTTTATCAACTTACTGACGAGATATTAATAAATTTAGTTTTCGCGATTTAACAGGAAAGAGTCTTATGGGAAATTGGATTTTTCTTTTTTCTAGCCTTTTTACTTGAAATGTCCAATAATTATCGACGCCCTCTCGAAGAAATTGTTACAAGTATTAAAAAAATATGTAGGGATTATTTTAAGAGCTTGTAAAAATTGTTTGATTGCCTGAAAGTGTTATAATTCACAATTTCTTTCCGCAAAATTTCGTTTTTGTTTGAAGTCTTGCAACGCCCCCTATATGAAATTATACATAATTATATATTAGCCGCTTATTTTGAAAGTGGCGTAACATCATTATATTTATGGAATTTTATACCTTAAAAGTAACCTTTGTACAAAATTTCAAGTTTTTCATTTTTTATCGTTGAATTTCCTTTATAAAAAAAGACTTAAAAACATTTAATTTCAAAATTTGTTTCTTGGTAAATTCTATAAGTCGACAATATGGAGGGTGGCAAAAAACTCTATGCCCCGAGCGGTATTTACCCTCGCTACGCCACTGCTGATCGAAGCAGAATTCGATTTCGCGCAAGCAGGCTCGGCAACTTGTGATCTAACCAGTAAGCTGGCTGCTTCTTAAAAATTATAAGAAATATATTATTTCATAACTTTTCATAAATTGTTTAATTAATTCGGTTATTTTATAATGCAGCTTTTTGCCTTCTATAAGGCCCAAATCCGCCCCTGTCTCGCAAACGATTCGCATCTGTGGAGAGGGGCCTCCAAGCATTCTCTTGCCACCCTAGATGCAATTCAGAAACGAGCAATCAGACTAAGGGCCAGTTGCATGTCGGTTGGTAAAGTCTTTGTAAAAGTTGACAAAGGGTATGAAAAGATGAAAGTACGTGTCAACTCATTGGCCACCCGGCCGGGCACAAGGTGAATTCTAAGGTCTTACCCTTTGTCAACTTTTACAAATACTTTACCATCCAACATATAACTGGCCCTAATAGACTGATTTGACCCTTACCGCTTCCCTTGACTCTCTAGCCAAGGGGTACTAAACTTTTTAGAGATAGGGACATATGTGAACATTGAAAACTATGGGCGGGCGGATATAACATATTATACGAAAATTATATTAATAATACACTATTATATGGCATTAATATTTAATATAGTGAATATTTGTGTATTAATTCTGTAGTATGCCAACGACCAGTAAATTTGGCTATTTATTGGTTAACTCAGTGGTTCTCAACTGGGAGAACGGCGGACTTTCAAAATAAAATGTCGAATTTCATTTTTTTTTTAATCTGAACTATTAAACAATACCCAATCATTTGCTTTTTCGAATATCTCCTTTTTAAATAAAAAAAAGAGAAACCAATTTATATTTCTTGTATACTATCATAATATTATAGCCTTCGTATTCTACCTTTGTTTAGCTGACACACTTAATTGCTTTTGTTTTTCTATTTACGAAATTCTTAAAATTTCTCTGATTTTATTTTTTCAAAAAATAAAGCGATTTTTCTGTTCAATTTATAAACATTTTTATTGTTAATGTTTTTTTCTGTTTATATATCATTTTAAATTTCGTGATTTTTAACCCAAAAATAAGTACCTACATATATGTTTTCGTCGTCAATTTTGTTCTTATGTTTGTAAAATTTCCCCACAATAATAAATAATATTATATTTATTAGTAATGAAGCTGTTGAGGCTTTTATTTTTGTGATTGTATAGGTTAACTGAGCCAATATAAGCCTGACCTACACGTGATTGGCAAGGGCGATCGCCCCCTCCCCCATACAGGCCCGTGCCTGGCGGGAGTGCAACACGTGCGTCGCACGCAGAGGCCAAAAAACTGCGGTCAAATCGACAGGGAATTTATAAAAAAAAAATTATTTTAATGAACTTAAAATATGAGATATGAAATTTGTAAAAAAAAAACATTTATTTTTTTTAAAAATTTTAAAATTGAAAATAAAGTTCTATGTGTGGGTGTGGTGTGTGGGGGGCGTCTCTGACCCCCCCCCCCCCCCCCGCTTGAACAATTCGATCGCGACACACTTTCGAGATAAAAAAAGTAGATCTTATATACTCGGCCACCTTATATCTTATATACATTTCTCCCCCCCCCCATAAAAAATTCCTTGATCCGCACTTGGTGATTGGCTCAGTTAACTTATAATCGGAGTGGGTGCTCATACTTGCGAACGATCGCAGAATAAGTCGATCGAAACGTCGTAGTAAATTATATTATATGTTCGTGTTCAATAAATAATTATAATTAATTATGTGTGATTTAAATAAAAATTCAAATTTTAATATATACTGCAGTGCAAAAAAATCGAGCCACTAATAAAAAATTTTTAAATAGCAAATTATTTTTAAAATTTTCACAAATAACCATATAATTTGTTCAATTAACTCTTAAACTAGCATATTCAGTAAATATTGTTGTACAATAATTTTTGAAATATATAAAAAAATTAGTAAAATTACCATGGTTTGCGTGAACTTCAAAAATATCCATTTTGTATATTTTATCTTTCTATCAATGATGCTTAATTCAAAATGATTCATTTTATTGATATTTCAAATGGAATTTGATCGTTTATTAAAACTTTATTTAAATTTAAATGTGATATTGAGAAAGTATGATAATTTGTAATTGTATCTTTTAATTTAATTTTACTTATTTTTTTTTTTTTATAAAATTCAAAAATTTTTAACAATATTTATTGAATATGTTAGTTTAAGAGTTAATAGAACAAATTATATGGTTATTTGTAAAAATTTTAAAATTAATTTGCTATTTAATAAAGTTTTTATTGGTGGCTCGATTTTTTTGCACCGCAGTGTATTTTTTATTTTATGAGTAGATATATTATCAGCTTATAATATAAAATAATATTACGCGGTACTTAAGAAACAATTTATATGCTAGGGGATACGACAAGAAAAATGGTTGAGAGCCACTGAGTTAATGTAACAATTGATTCGAAATAGTTAAAATTTAATTTAATTTTAACAATGTTTGCCTATAAACCAACACCGCGTTCCCTAAATTTGTTCGAAATAGTTGTCAGATTGGAGCTATTTTTGGCGTTAACCTTTAGCTCTTCTATATCGAGCTGGATTCGGCATTAATGTCTTTAGCCTCAACTCTTGAAAGAGGACAAAGGGTTAACTTGGAGTGGGACACAAATGTGTCGGTTAGCTGATTTAGCTAGAAGTCCAAGAAATCCGGTTAGACTATGAAACAGCACTAAAACCTTTAACCCTCTTTAATTTCATTAATTTATAGGTATGTTAAATAAAACAAAGAAAAAAATGAAAAGGAAGAACATCGGAAAAAATAAATCAATATTAGTGTAAAATAATTACGTAATTAAAATAATAATAATAATATTAATATAAAATTAAATAAATTACTAACCAATAAAAAGTAGATAATTTCTTAAACTTTAGTGGTGTCGAAATCAGAGAATAGCTTTCATTATTCTGAAAGCGTCAATTAAAAAAAATTAAAATTTTTATTTTAGATCATCCATGGAGAAATTAAAAAAATTTAAGTGGTGAATTTATGATACGACGTTTTAAATTTCTAGACCTGCCTTCTTCCCTCCCCTCCTCTAAATACGTTTATAAAAATTAGAACTTTTGATTCGTATTGAAGCCGATAAATTTTTAATATAGCTTTATAAACTTTTTTAGTTCTTTCAAAGCTTCCCAAAAGCATTTCGGTGTTTTTTAAAATTGGCCTGACGACTCTCGTAACATATTTCTGTTATTATTTTTGTTGCAAATTTTAAAAATTCATCTGTAGCCTTTAACAGCCTAATATAGTAAATATCGTTAATTTAAAATTAAATTTTAAATTACTTTAAATATGTATAGAAAAAAGTCAAGAGTAAATGTTAAGTATGCAGAGTCCAATTTCAGGCAAAACTCTAATCAGTTCTTCGTCTCAATATTAAACAACCATAGCCAAACATTCCATATAGCAAGAACAAGTAAAACTCTGTGGGGGTCATCATTATTTGATTAAAAATATAGTTTCAATATGTATCATGTCTTTAAATAAAAATTTTATTTTTAGCTTATGGGTCCTAAATTTCAGGCTACACCAGTGAAAATAACTATATATAAAATTTCTTTTAGATATTCTAATTGGTTATTTATGTAAAGCGTACATAAATTTGACCTCAAAAAACTCACTAACATTTATTAAGAAATAATTAATATCTTTAAAAATATTACGTTTATCGTGAATATTATAAAATAATTTTTTCATAAGTTTCACACCCTTGATTTCATTTAATTTTTTTTAACAAAGACTTTTTTGAAAAATTAAAAAAAAAATGAGAAAAATTGGCAACAATTTTCTGTACGATTATAAAATATAGTAGTTCCACATACTAAAAATAAAAAGATAATTATATGAAAATAAAAATATTTTACAAATAAAGAAATTGAAAAAGCCTTATCAAAGATAGTAGATTTGTGTGATTAATTGTGATTTGTATTCGAGCTCAAGTGACAAACCACTAACCGGGCTTTTGCTTGTCTTTTGAAAAGAAACTCTTCTTATATATAAGTCCTAAGCTAAGAAATTTTATATAAGTCCTAAGCTAAGAAATTTCAGTCGAAGTGCACTGGGACTTCAAAGTAAAATTCTCCGGTTAGCGAGTTGGCACTTGGGTTCGATTCCAAAAAGATGCCTTTTGACAATTGATCAAATAAATCTATCTATATCTATATGGTCTTGTAATACGAAATTCCTATTTTTTTTCTATGAAATTAATTGTAATATTGAGGCGCTTTTCGAGCAGCGGCTAGGATTTTAAAAGAATGCATAAACTCAGTTATTTCTATATGTAAAAAAGAAATAGTTATTTAATTTTCGATACTTTGATAAATTAATCTTAACTTCATCCAAACATAAAATTAAATCAATTCCTAAGATCGTAATGTTAGTTTTACATGAATAAGAATTATACTATATTGTTGTGGTCCCAAATTATACCCCTATAAAATTCCTAAACTAATAATATATTATAAATAAATATAATATATTATTATTACTATTAGTATTGTATCAGTCTAACTTGAGAACATCTCCCATGCCTGTTTATTTCCCACGCAAATAGATTTGCAGACGCATGCAAAACGTGTAAACAAACACCTACAGACACAAAGTGATCTTCGCTTCTAAACTGCTGACACTAATCGCGTCCACCCTTAGTCACCCATTCTAAGACACATGGACGGGAGCCGACCGCCTCAATGCACCCCCCTCGATCCATGTACTTTTGCAGACCTAGTCAACAATTGTAAATAAAAAGCTCCAGACAACAAGGAGATGTCAGTCAGAATCCATCACAGGCTGAACCAATGCCATTATCTGAACCAGTCTAAACTCTCGTTTGTATCTAACATCGTTATTCAAATAAACTCATTTAATAATTTAAATTTAACTTTTTCTTTCTGTTGCTGGAGAACCTCGCATATTTTTCAGAGACCAAACGCAATGACTTATTTACGGCGGCGAGCCACCCCTGGGAATCGATCGTTCTCCATTCAGCTCTCTCAGGCAGCTTAATTCCTTAGAGAATAACAGGCTGCCTAAAATATTTTTCAGGTCCCTTAATACACAGGGGGCCACGACATATCTGGTGTCAGAGCGGAGGGAGTAGTTTTTTTTTGTTTTTTTTAATTACTTAAATACTTTGAAAGCCTTATTTTAGCAAAAAAGAATAAATTTGAATGGCTTTAAATAATATTATTATTATTATTATTATCGTTGGACAAGTGGAACCCCTCAGGTGCAACTTGAATTGTTCTGGCTCACTGGTCCTGCAGCTGTCCACGAAATCTCGCAGACTTCTCAAAGGCTTCCTTTGGTCATGTAGCCATCTTGCTCCACTGGAACAATCTCGATTGTTTTCGAACATCGCGAGTTATCGTTTTTACGCAAGCACAGTCAATCATTTTTTACGCTCAAAAAGGCGAATACTTCCAGAGACGAATGACCCTGGTCCTAAATCCGAGCTGCTATACCACGCCGGCCTCGAGAAATCCCAACGACACTGCCACCAGATATGTTGAGCGCCGGATTAGTGAGATTCGAAAATCCCACCCCTCTGACTCCAGATATGTCGTGGCCCCTTGTGGTATTAAGGGACCTGACAAATATTTTAGGCAGCCTGTTATCCTCTAAGGAATTAAGATGCCTGATAGCGTGGAGAACGATCGATTGCCGGGGGTGGTTCGCCGCCGTAAATAAGTCGTTGCGTTTGGTCTTAAAAATATGCGAGGTTCTCGAGCAACAGAAAGACAAAGTTAAATTTAAATTATTAAATGAGTTTATTTGAATAAAGATGTTAGATACAAATGAGAGTTTAGACTGGTTCAGCCTGTGGTGGATCTGACTGACATCTTCTCCTTGTTGTCTGGAGCTTGTGTGGGAGGCATGGGAGAAGTTCTCAAGTTGGCCTGATGCAACACCAATAGTAATAATAATATATTATATTTATATATAATTTATTATTGGTTTGGGAATTTTATAGGGGGGTATAATTTTAAATACAACAATATAAAACATTAAAATATTGTGGTGGCATTTATTTAAAAAAAAAAACAAATTGTACTTGGAAAAATTAAAATTATTTCTAAATAATTTTTACCAATTTACAACTCTGAAAACTACAATTTATTTTTATTGGTTGTTCACCAACCAATTGAACAATCGCGTGTGGGCTTATATGAATAAAAAGCATTTTCTTTTATTATAGAAGTCTTTAATAATAATTGCAAATAGAAGAAATATTTCGTTGACAGAAATTTCGATACCACTAAATTTATGAATATATTGTATATATTTCAATTGCATGTAGCAATTGATGGGACGCGGCTTGGGCTGTACCAGTGGCTGACAATTACGGAGTTAAGACATACGCGAAGGTGCTGTTTCTGCTGACCATCTGGTGGGCCTGGAACTGGGGCGATGCCTCCGCTTGTCCATATACACATGTCGAAGACTGGGTCGAAGGAAAGACAGAGCTGAGAGTCGTCGGGCTCAAGATATTTGCTGAGATCCTAGGAGGAGTTGCAATTTTCAAGTCAGTATCTATAATTTAGAAAGATCAATAAATGTTTTTAATTTACTAGCGAATTCGACTTATTGCACTTACTATGCACAGGCACGGACACGTATGTAGAGTTTTAATATTTTAGTTTTTAGTTAAAGTGAGCATAAGTGGTTTGCTCACTGCACTGCAAGTGCAATAAGTCGATTCACAATAAATTAAAAAAAAATACTTATGAGATAAAACTTAGTTGAAATTTCAGGCCAGTGGAAATTATTGCATTTTCAACTCAAAAATTACAATACAATTCAGGATATGAGCAGCAGAATATTATAAAAATATTTTTCAGCTATTAATCTTTTTGTTTGTTGTAGCTGAAATGCGGATTTTTGTGTAATAAAAAAATTCTTTTGCACAGTAGAAAGCTCATTTAGTAGAGAGTTAAAAAATCAAATACATATACAAAACTTAATTATTCCAAAAAATTGTTGAAATATACAACATAAACTTTCTGATGGCTGAAATCAAGTAAATTACGACAAACGATTGTTTGAAATTATTTCCAGTATTGGGAGAAGCGTTCTACATCTATCAAAAGATTATGTAATTAACTCAAGTTTACAAGCCGCAATTCTTTTCAGGAATCAACACATTGTCATCTAGTCCTCAAGTCTTATCTAAATCAATTATACTCAAAAAATTGATTATTTTTAGTCTTTGATAGTGAGATTTTATATTCTGGAGATTTTCAGGATCAGACTACTTCCCGTATAGCACTGAAGATTGTAGTGATTTGGAATTGCCCTAGAAGATACTAGTAAAAATCATTTTTTGTATAAATTTTTCAATTTAAGGGTAGTTACTTCCTTTAGGAGATGAAAAGTTGATAAGAGAACATATTTCAGACAATCACATACTACGAAAGGGCATTTGTGCCTGCCTCTGTACCTATCTATGTCCATCCCCCCAGGGGGTGGGAGGTGGGGTCCAGGGGTGGGGTTGGGAGGTACTAAAGGGCATTTCTTTCTGTGTCTGTACCTATATCCAGGGGGCTACTAAAGGGCATTTGTGCCTGTATATATACCTATGTTTGTCCGTCCCCCAGGGGGTGGGGTTGGGGTCCAGGGGTGGGGTTTGAAGGTAGGGTCCAGGGCGTGGGGAGTCAGGGATGTGGGGGTCCAGGGGTACTAAAGGGCATTTCTCTCTGTGTCTGTACCTATATCACATACTACTAAAAGGCATTTGTGCCTGTCTCTGTATGTACCTATGTTTCTATGTCCCCCCCAGGGGTTGAGAGGTGGGGGGCGGGGTGGGCAGTGCGGGGTCCAGGGCTAGGGAGTCCAGGGGGTAGGTTTACTAGGGTGGAGGGTGATCAGAAGTGGGGCAGACGTTCCGGGGTTTGGGAGAGAGTCGGTGGGATGGGGAGTGGTTGGAGATGGAGGAGAGGGAGTGTTCAAGTTACGGGGGTCCAGGGGGCGAAGCCCCTTGGCTAGCAAGAGGCCCATCGAAGGTGGGCATTGCAGCTAGTATTCATACTAAGCGATTTGGATTTGCCCTAGAATCTAGTAGAAATCATTTTTAATTTAAGTGTGTTACCCCCTTTAGGAGATGAAAGATTGATCAGAAAACATATTTCAGGAAATATTCATACTAAGTGATTTGAATTTGCCCTAGAATATATCTAGTAGAAATCATTCTTTGTTTGAATTATTAATCTAAGGACAGTCATCCCCTTTAGGGGATGAAAGGTTGACCAGAAAACATTTCAGGCCATAAAAAAATGAACAGTAAAAATGAGAAAAATTCAATTGTCGAATACAATAATAATACGTAAAATTAAGTTCATTCAAAAAATGTATTATTTTATTTATATTTAGTAAAAAAATAAAAGGGCCTGAATTTAACATCTTGCACAAGCCCTGTATAGGCTAGTTAAAGCATTGGTCTTCGTTGTCATTTTAGAAAACCAGACATTATTGATTTTTTTAATTAATAAAGATCTATGCAAATGGTAAAAAATTAAGTTAAAGTAAAATAGTTTTCCATTCTTTCGATTTATATTTTTTTCTTTCAGATATGTTCAACTAATCTGGAGTTTGGAGATGATAAAAACCCACGAAAATCGAGCTTTTGAAGAATGTACTGCTGATTTACAAGTGAGTAAATTTGCTAATAGTTAAGGGCCTTTCTCCCACACAAAAATTAATGACGACACATTTTAATTAACTTGAGGGAAGCGTACAGGTGATTTCAACCTAGACGAGAGGTGGGTAACCTGCTCCTTTCAGAATCATAGAGAGTACCTTCTGGGCCTGGTGTGAAAAATGATAAATTTTCTAAGGAATATGAAATATACGAGAAATAAAGTTAAATATTACTGAAAAATGTATGTGATCCTATGAATAAGAGAGAAAATATTAAATTGATTAATCAGAATCATATTTATAGTAAGAGCGATAATTAGCTTTTTAACATGTTATAATGTTAGGGATACATTTTCATGTAAAATTCGAATGTGACTATGTAACTAATAACTATAAAAATCAGATCTATTCAAAATCACATTTATATTGATTATAATCAATTGGAGGTAAAAGTAAAAACTTTTTCAAGACTCGCTATTACTCTAGTAATAAGCTGACATATTCTGATGTGGCCATCTTGAATTTACCATACAACCTGGCCCCTCACTTATATTTAATATTTAATAAAATTATTTATAATCATGTAGGGGGGGTTAGTTTTTGCATTTTTAGACTCCTGGGGCCCAACTGATTATCTATACAAAATTTGGTTGAGTTTGATACAAAAGATTAGATTTTCATTTTTTGACCATACACCCCCCCCCATTTTGGGGGTTAGTTTTTGCATTTTTAGACTTATGGGGTCCGACTGATTATGTATACAAAATTTGGTTTAGTTTGCTCAAATGGCCTAGATTTTTAATTTTTAACCCCCCCCTCCACCCCCCCTTAATTTTGGGTCGATATGCACCAAAATCTAATCATCTCTTAATCTCAATGGACCAAAACTACCTGTGAAATTTGGTTTCGATATTCAGACTAGTTTTTGAGCTAGCTCGTCCACAAAAATTTGGTAACGCACAGAATGACAACCAGACTAACAGACATTTTGACAAAACAATTATTATCTCGAAAAATATAATTTTTTCGATGTTTACTTATAAGAGCTTTTTTTGGAGAGCGAAATGTCATGGATTTGCTCAATTTTTTTAATTATAAAATTTAAGCCGTTTTTTAGATATTTTGAAAAAAAGATGGAAAAAAAAAACTTTTTTCACGCACGATTTCAATACTTGACCATACCCTGTATGGTAAAGTAATAAACTCAAATATATAATAATAAACTATTAGAAATTTATTTTATTATCTTGATAAAAATATTTTTTTCATTTTTGACCCGGAACTTTTGAGCCTAAAATCTAATCGGTTATCTACATTAGAATTATGGCACCAAAATGAACTCTGTATGACTTTCTGTTCTTGAATAAACAATTTATAATAAAGTTTATTATTTATTACTTAGCTCTAGATTGAGAGTCTATAAAAAGTTTACGCTTTTTGCTCCAATTCTATACTTGAATTGAATTGTATTTCTATAGATCTAAATCACGGCAGGTGCTCTGATGAGATAAAATCAATAATTCCCCCCAAAGCATACTTTGCACGCAGCACACGTTTTGCCGACTCCCAACACTCTTTGCGGTCAAATTGGAAAAGTGCCGGACCACTTCATTCGCGAATACATATATCCCCATGACTTCAAGGAACTGGAACTCTCTCCACCAGCCTCTATCTTTCCCAGCACCTATGATCTTCAAACCTTCAAAACCAGGGTGCATAGACACCTACGTCTACACCCTCTCACTTAATCAACTTTCCCTTCTCTTCGGTAATGCAAGGGTCTTTCGAGATCCATAGGGGCTACACTGGTGCACCCCTTCTTGCATTCGATTGCATTAAAAAAAAAAAAAAAAAAAAAATCAGGGATGCCCAACCGCATGCGGCCCAGCACTGCAATGAGTGTGGCCCATCATAAAATCATAAACTTCCTTAAAACATTGAGATTTATATGTAGAGATATATTTATTCCCTTTTTCGAAATATGAAATGTACATTTGTACAATACGTGAAGCTTTTTTCAAGAATAAAATTCACTAAAAGCAAAATTATAAGCTCAACTATATTAAGATAAAAAAATATAATGAAGTTTCGAATATTTAAAAATTCTTCTTCTTCTCATATTTTCATTTTCTAAAATATTTATTATTTCAGTAATTTATATGCTACGACACTAACCAAGTCTATAAGTTATCATTCTACTAGTATAAGGAGACAAGGAATTGGGGTTTTCTAGAACAATCACAATTAATTGATAATTTCTCTCCTGGACTAAAACTTGTCAGGACTTGTCTTTTAGATCTTTGCACGTTCTTACATGTCAATAGATAATGGATAGTTAGGGATTATTATATCCGTGACCCTTTTAAAAAATAAATTATCATTCCTCATATCCTTCTTTAATCCCATTCGATTTAAACCAGGGCTGTCCAACCCGTGGCCCAATATAAAGTCATAAAATTCCTTAAAACATTGAGATTTATATGTAGATACTGGAAAACACACAACAATTTGGCGTGATAATTTTTTTTCTCTAAAATAAGAAATCTGAAAATCTACTGTGAAGTTTTCGAAAAATAAAAGTGCTAATTTTAAATTTTGAATCTGGAACTAGATTTCAAGATTTCCGAAAAAATAATCATCATTTTGGTCTATTTTCGACTCCATTTTCATTAGAAATAAATTTTCTACTTGCAAACTTTCTGATTGAATGTTCTAGAACAACAATTAGATACCGATCTGAAAGAAAAATTGAATATTGTCTCTTTATTAGAATTTTATATTAATTATCTAGCCAGGAAAAAATATAAACAATATACTTAATACATAATATCACTTTTTGTAAGTATGTAGGTATGTATTTACATATACGAGAAGCTATTTTCAAGTATAAAATTTACGAAAAGTAAAATTAGAAGCTCATATCAATAGAATTATAATATTTTATCCTCGGCCCGAAACATTTGTTTTTTCTTCAAATGTGGCCCGTGTAAGCCAAAAGGTTGGACACCCCTGATCTAAATAATTTTCTATTGTAGGTGAGCGTCTGGCTGGGTGCGTTGATTGAAGGCTTCGCGACCTGCATCTGCCGAGTTGCTTCGAAATTAATAGCAGAGAGAAAGCCAAGGTTCGCCACAGCACTGGACGCATTTGTTGGAACTTCCCTCGTTGTTGCTGGTACTTATCTCTTTTTTTACTTATTATCATTTCAATCAACTCCAAGCATCTGTGGTGATTTTAATTTGGAAGTTTAGTTGTTTAGTTAAGCCTTTTTCATTTAGACCAAAGCTGCCCAATCTTTTTAACACTTAGGCGAAATTGACGATTAAAAAATCACTGGCAGGCCATTGACTACTAAAGGTTCCTATTTGTGTTACATTTCAACTTTAAAGTCTTGTTTTATGCAACAAAAAATAAATTGTCACGTTCTGATGTGGCCATCAACTTGACTTTACCTTACACCTTGGTCCTCTCATATATTTAATATTTAATAAAATTATTTATAATCATGTAAGGGGGGGTTAGTTTTTTGAATTTTTAGGCTACTGGGGGGCCACTGATTATGTATACAAAATTTGGTAGAGTTTGGTACAAGTGACCAAGATTTTAATTTTTGTGATCCTACACCCCCCATCCCCCCATTTTGGGGGTTAATTTTTGAATTTTTAGACTTCTAGGGGCCCCCTGATTATGTATACAAAATTTGGTTGAGTTTGCTCAAATGGTCTAGACTTTTATTTTTGCCCCCCCCCCCCCATAATTTTGGACCCTGAAAAAAAATATTTTCGTTATTATAGGTTCATTTTGTAGTATATTTCATTAATCCCAACTCCTCTTAATTTTTGGGTCGATATGCACCAAAAATCTAATCAGCTCTTAATCTCAATGCACCAAAACTACGTGTGAAATTTGGTTTTTATATGCACAGACTAACAGACAATTTGACAAAACAGTTATTATCTCGATAAAATGTAATTTTTTCGATATTTACTTATTAGGGCTTTTTTGTAGACCGAAATGCCATGGTTTGGCCCAATTTTTTTAATCAAAATAGTTTCAGCCGTTTTTTATATATTTCGAAAAAAAGAAGCAAAAAATCAACTTTTTTCATGCACGTTTACAATACTTGACCATACCCTGTATGGTAAAGTAAAAAAAAATTTGAAATTTAAATGTCGTTTATTAAAATAATAAAATAAATAGCATCTACTGCCAAATAAAGAAACAAAATTTTATGTAACAAAAATCTAAATCCAAGTAATTGGTACAATCAATGTGATTTCTGACATTGTTTTTGTTTTAATAATTTTCCTATGTTAGGTGTCAGGTCAGATGTTGACAGTAACAACAAATCAGATATATGTTGCTCATTTAGAGATATGCGGTATTTATTTTTTACAAAATTAAGATTTGAAAAAAACTTTTCACAAACATAATGTTGATCCAAAACTACATAAAAATTGAAAGGCCAGGTCAGTTATTGCAGGAAAGTCTTCCTTTGGCACCAATTTCCAGAAATCTCTTAATTCTTCTGAAGAAGTTTATGACTTTGAAGATATTTTTTCTGCAAAAAGGTTTTTTAGTGCAGAATGATTTTGCAGTTCAGTGAGTTCCAACTGAATATTGGCAGGATAACTTATTATTTCAGTCATACTGATTGTGAAAGGATTAACAAAAATTTGTAAATTTTGTTTTGTGCTTTCAAAGTCCTGGAATATGCTCTCAAATGACTGTAATAAGCATCTAATTTTAGCTTCGTACTTTGTACAGTTATACTATATATATTAGCCTATATTAATTTGCAGCAACTCTCAGCGAATGCTGCCGACAGGGAGCGCTGATGCCGTCGGTATATTTGCGGCAAATTTGAAATATTATTGTAATTTTAACTCGAATTTCGAAATGAAAGACTCCAATTGATTTTAAATTAAGAAACATTAAATATATTGATAATTATTCCTCCCCCCCCCCTCACCACTCAAAAATTAAATATTCAATTCGTTTTTCTTTGCGCACAGAAAAAGAAATCAATCACATCTTATTTGATTTATATTTTATATATTATTTATTTATTTTTTAAATAATTTGCCACTTTTTTATAATATTTTAAAACTCTAAATTTTGTTAGTCTTATTCTTTGATTTTTACAAAATTGGACGACTTAAGACACGCATGCCTGAGTTTCTCGTGGCAATACTGAAGCAGCCTGTCATACAAACAACACCTGATCTCTTTTAAATATTTTGAGCCTTATATCGATTATCTATCCCAAATTTTAAAAAAATGATATAATATAATTCTCCTCCTCACACGAATCCACTTATTTAAATAAATCTATTTCCACACAAAAAATATCACAATGCTGTAGATTATAGAAAAAAAAATACTTTCAGATTCATATCTAGAGCTTCATTTCTGTAGCTGTGTCAGGACGAAAATGAGGCGAAACTTTTAAGAGACTATGTATTTTCGGGAGTTTACAGATATACATTTTGAGTTTGATTTTTTAAGAGGAATAAAATTTTTGGACCGAGACGCCGCACGCCAGGGAGAGGCCGAGCTTCGAGGGCGCGTCCGAAAAGCTCGTAGTTGTAATATTGAGCTTATCTTTCAAATCTTTGAGCATGGGAAAAAGATCAATTTTTGTGTATCAAGTTAATTAAAAACAGATTTAATTCAGCTTTGTACCGCTATTCAAAGTAAACATAGTCGGAAGTGATTCACGGGGGCCACTTAGAATTCGTTCGAATTGTGGCCCGCGGACCTGGGGTGGGCAGCCTTGATTTAGGCAATTTGGATTCTCTAGAATACTTTTTTCCATTAACTATAATTCTATTCAATATACCTAAATTTTGTATTTTAGCGTTTGATACTTCCGGCGGATACTTCAATCCAGTACTGGCTACATCTTTGAAACTTGGATGCAAAGGACACACTTGGATGGAGCATTCTCTTGTTTACTGGATGGGAGCCTGCATCGGTGCCGTAGCTTCAGTTTTTATTTACCGATTAGTCCGAGCGGTACTTCCTCAACCATCTCAAATTAAGGAAGATTAAACATGATTGAGGATATCATCAATCAATTTTACTATATATATTGACAAATTTATGATATGATAAATATTTTCTCGATATGTTACAATAAAAATATATAAAAATCTTGTTAACAAAACATTGCTTGTCATATAGAAAGCCTTTATAAATTATACCTTTAATTATATATTGAAATAATTCTTTGAATGTTTTTAGTATAAAATAAATACAATTCTTTTATTTAAAAAAACAATATGAAAACGTATATTTGAAATCCAAACTTTTTGAGAGAAATTTTCAATGGAAATTTGAAGCAAGAATATAAAGCAAATAGTTTTATTATTTTTCATATTTCCATTGATAAAGAAAGAAGTTCTCCCGAAACGTTTGGATTTCAAATAAACGCTATCATATTGTTTTTTATAAAAGAATTGTATTTATCTAATTATATGTACCTATACTACCTGCCAAATTGTTCATCACCTATTTCCTGATTCTGAATATTACTAACATTATAAGCATTGATTTCACTCGTTTTTGTTTTTGTTTGTTTGTTACTTGGAGGCCGCTCTCCACAGATAAGAGCCGTATTCGAGAGAGGGGAATTTGAGCCTTATATATAATTGATTGGGTGTAAAATAGCATCTGGACCTAAATAGGAACAAAACCTTGCACGAAACAGCTTTAGCAACAGATGTGATTTGGTCATTCCAAGAAAGGTCAGATCCCATAGAGATGCCCAACATTGAAATGTTATCACTGAATTCCAATGATTTACAATCGAATAAAGGGCAGAGCACCTCGCCCTACAAAACACATTGTTCTTCTGGAAAAATCGAAACTCCATTATTACGTGGCATCACTTATGTATATCTCATTAAATTATTTGTATTTCGTTACTTCCAAAATTTGTCAAAAAGGTATTATACCAATCTTTTTGAGTTTAATATTTTTTTAGACTAGAAATTTGATTTGTATTTGTCATAATTGCAATGTATTAGCTCTTAAGAAAGGAATCAATCTATTCGGTTTTTTTTTTTTTTTTTATTTAAATTATAAAAATTTTTAGACAACCATATTCTTAGGACTTTCAGCCACCTACCCGTTATGTTATAATATATTTGGGATTGGTTTATCGTTAAGGGTTTCTAGGTAAATGACAGAAGAAATATATATTATAACAATGGGTTTTATTGATTAGTTACAATGGGAGGGCGGGAAAAGCGAGTGACAGCCTTGCGATCGATATGTCAAACCCTCGATTATCCGAGATTCATGGTTTTTATATATTTATATTCAGGTCAAGCTCTGCGAATTCAGCATTTCGCAAGACTCTGCTTCCGCGTGGACTATCAAAACATGTCGACAAGGCATATCACAACACCTACCCAGATATTAATATTTTATTCACGTTCTCAAATTAATTTCAAAAATGAAACATGTAATCTAGGAATGGAATCATATTTAAAATCTCTAAATTTTTTATCATAATAATTTGTGAGAATTCCTATCCCAACAACCATTTAATTTTGAAAAAAATAATCACTTAGATATTGTATTTATTACTTGTTAAATTACTAAACTACCAATTCTTTGAGACAATGACTTCCGAAAATTTCCCTTATATTTTCAGTCGAATATACTTCTAATTTCATATATAATTATTATTTGAATAAATTTTAAATGAAGTTTAGTTATGCAAATTAAACAAGAATTTTGTATTTTACTTTTGTAAAATCCAACACCAAAAGTGAAATTATAATTGAGATAGTAGGATAGTAGCTATATATTATAATCTCTGCGTTTTCGAAAATGGTTATTATCATTAATGGGAGTGTGTAGTGTATGTAAAAAATTATGCAAACGTAATTATTATATATGATTATGTCTCGATATATAATTTATACAGAGACATAGACAGCTGTTTAGCGAGAACAGGGGCACCACGAGAAGGCAGCTGTCACCACCCCCCACATGGATATATAAATAAATAATAATTAAAGGGAGATCATTAATGATAATTTTGATCACAAATTACAAAATATACTAGTAGAGTGATAATTTTAAAATTTTAAATATTTCATTTATTTTCAAATGTATAAAACACTTAGAAATACAATTTGAAATTTTAAAGTCGAAAATAATGAAAATTTCAAGGCTAGACGTGTTTTGGAACAAATAGGAGACATTGTATTTGTACCAAAATACGTCTACACTTGAGATAAGTAATTGTTAAAAGACCTTTTCGGAATCAAATAACAGTATAATGTCTCCAATACTGCAATTTGTTTCGAATCAAAGTCTTAAACATTTGAACATTTGTATAAAAAGTTTGTCAAATATTTGTATTTAAGATACAAATAGAAAAAATTTGTAGATCTGAGTATGACGAGAGAAAATTTCGTTATTGACTTATGCATTAAATCAGAAACAGAATATAATTAGATTAAAGTTTAGAGGAGAATATTTAAATAGAAGGGGATTATTTTTAAAAGTGATTTATTTATTATTTACTCATAAATGTTAATTTTTTAACCAAAATTGAAATCGTATTATCTATCCATGTGAAATAATTTTATTAAACTGAAAATATAAAGACGATATTGTTTCAAACCAATATCTCAAATTAAATTAAGAAAAAATAGAAAAATTACAAATTTGAATATAGATTATTTTCAATTTTAATTTATTTATTTCTACTTAATAAATATGTTAGTATTAGTAGGACGAGCACCTACCTGAAAAAAGTAAAAAAAATAATATTAGTTAAATAATATTGTGAATTGAGAGTATTTTTTTATAAAATTATTAGTAATATAATTATATTTAATAAATTATTTATTTCATTAGATATTTTTGTTTTTTGGAAAAATCTCAAAAATACTTGAAAAATTTATAGTATTTATTATTTATATAATGCTCGATTTTGGACTTGGAATACTCTGGCCGCACAGGAACGGATAAACCTTATGTCCACTCGCGCACAAGTGAAATTATACTCGCGAAACTTTTCGAAGGAATAAGGATTTGTGAAAACATAGATTGAACTTGGTTAGGATTAGGAATAGGACATGATTCTCTTGATAAAATAATCATGAGCTCACGTGGGCAGGGATGCAAGCCCCTGAAGTAGGTCTGTACATCTTAATCTATAAGAGCAAAGAAGAACATACCTACCCGTTACCCAAAGATAATATAAGAATAAAGTTTTCCAGAAAATAAATAAATCAAATACTTAATCTAAATATTAGAATTAGTAATACGAGCTCCTACCTGAAAAAAGTAAAAAAAATAATATTAGTTAAATAAAATTGTGAATTGAGAGTATTTTTTTATAAAATTATTAGTAATATAATTATATTTAATAAATTATTTATTTCATTAGATATTTTTGTTTTTTGGAAAAATCTCAAAAATACTTGAAAAATTTATAGTATTTATTATTTATATAATTATAAGAATAAAGTATTATAAAGTTATCTTACCTTTACAGCCAAAGTCTCGTGTCTGGACCTGGAATACTGTGACCTCTTTTATCTATGCTGTGACCCAACAGGAACGGAACACATTGACGTACACTCGCGCACAAGTAAAAATATACTGGCGAAACTTTTCGAAAGAATAAGTATTTGTTAAGATCCGAATTGAAGTTGGTTAGGATTAGGGATAGGAGATGATTCTCTTGATAAAAGAATCATGAGCTCACGTGGGCAGGGATGCAAGCCCCTGAAGTAGGTCTGTACATCTTAATCTATAAGAACAAAGAAGAACATACCAACCCGTTACCCAAAGATAAAAGTTTTGGTTTTCCAGAAAAAAAATCAAATACTTAATCTAAATACATATTATAATTAGTAGGAGCACCTACCTGAAAAAGAAAAAAAATACTATTAGTAAAATAATATATATGTGAATTGAAAGTATTTTCTTTTTTAAATATTCGAATTAAAATGATATTTAATATATTATTTATATAATGTTTTTTTTTTTGGAAAAATCGAAAAAAGTACTTGAAAAATTTAGAGTAATTTTTCCTTATAAAATTAAAAGAATAGACTATTATAAAGTTATGTTACCTTTACAGCCAAAGTCTCGTGTGTCAACCTGAAATACTGGGACCCCACAGGAACGGAACACACTTACGTACACTCGCGCACAAGTAAAAATATACTCGCGAAATATTTCGAAGGAATAAATATTTGTGAAAACACGGATTGTAGTTGGTTAGGATTAAGGATAGGTCATGATTCACTTGATAAAAGAATCATGAGCTCAAGTGGGCAAGAGCCCCTGAAGTAGGTCTGTACATCTTTATTTATAAGAACAAAGAAGTACACACCTACCCGTTACCCAGATATTAATATTTTATTCACGTTCTCAAATTAATTTAAAAAATGAAACATGTAATCTAGAAATGGAATCATATTTGAAATCTCTAAATTTTTATTATAATAATTTGTGAGAATTCCTATCCCAAGAACCATTTAATTTTGAAAAAAAGCACTTAGCCATTGTATTTATTACTTGTTAAATTACTAGACTACCAATTCTTTGAGGGAATGACTTCCGAAAATTTCCCTTATATTTTCAGTCGAATATAAATACTTCTAATTTCATATATAATTTATTATTATTTGCATCAATTTTAAATGAATTTTAGTTATCAAAATTAAACAAGAATTTTGTATTTTATTTTTGTAAAATCCATACCAAAAGTGAAATTATAATTGAAATAGTACCGATATATTGTAATTTCTGCGTTTTCTTAAATGTTTATTTTCTTTAATTGAAATGTGTAGTGTATGTAAATAATTATGCAAACGTAATTATTATATATCATTATATCTCGATATATAATTTATACATAGACATAGACATAGACAGATGTTTAGCGAGAACAGGGGGCACCACGAGAAGACAGCTGTCACCACCACCCACATGGATAGATAAATAAATAATAATTAAAGGAAGATCATTAATATAATTTTGATCGCAAATTACAATTGGTTAGGATTAGGGAAAGGACAGATTCTCTTGATAAAAGAATCATGAGCTCACGTGGGCAGGGAGTCCTGAAGTAAGTCTGTACTTCTTTATTTATATTATCAAAGACGTACACATCTACCCGTTACCCAAGTATTAAAAATAATTTAATATAATTAAAATTTTAGCTTGTATATATTATTAAAACTAGTATTTAGTTACAAATTTTTGTAAAGTGTTTTAACATTCAACAAAGTTGAAAATTTAATTAATAAAAAATTTAAATTGAATGGTTCTTTGAGTTTTTATGTTGGTAAGTGTAGATATAGATACAGCCCAAGCCGTTTATTTTATTCACACAAATTCACATACACACACACCATTTCTACTATAATAAATAGAAAGAAAGAAAATTATGTTAAATGGTTTCTGCAATTCTAATTAATATAAATTATGAAGGGTTTTTTATTAGTGAGGCGTGGAGTCAGCTGAGAGCGGTACTCATAAAGAACGATGAAAATCACACACACATTCAATCGTTGATTCAGTTGTCTAGATTTAAATAATAAAAAATTATTTAATTTAGAAAAAAATAATTGCTAAATCAAAAATTAAATTATTGTCTAGATCCGTAAAAAAGAATGTAGGTACATGATATATATTCATTTTTAAATTAGACAGATGTCAGGAATTAATTGAATTATTGAAACCTCAGAATATTTCACTTTCCCTACAAACACACATTCACACACACACACGATTTATTTATTTATTTATTTATTTATTTTCACACCCTTTACTCTATTAACACGATTTATTCATAAGCAATTCAATGTATATAATTAATATAATGGGTGAATGGTTGTTTATTAGTGAGGGGTGGAGTCAGCTGAGAGTGTGGATGAAAATTGAGAGGCCATATTGTAATATTCTCAGTCGATGTTTCATCCGCCACTGCATGACAAACACTGTTCAATATCCGTATCACTCTCGCTCTTATATAGCCTTCTTCACTCTCACTATCACTTCCCCCTGCACCCTACCACTCTCCCTATCTCCCCCCTTACTCACCTCCACCATACTTTTCCTTACTCCCTCCCTTATATACTCCTCAAAAGCAATTAGCTTATCTTCCGAGATAATCTTAATCGGCTTAGAATAGTACGTCATACTATTTTTAACCGACTTCAAAAAAGGAGGCGGTTCTCTATTCTACTGAATTTTTTTTTTTTTTTTTTTTTTATGCGTATGTTACCTCCTATCTCCGCCAATTGTGAACCGATTTTGAAAAAAAAATTTGCATTGGGTCCAGTCTAGCTTCCGATTGGTCCCATTTTTTTCATAGATATTAGACCTTTTTTGTTAGGTTTGTTTAGGCCTAACTTCTTTGTTTATGAACCGATTTCGATGGTTCTTTTTTATTGGAAAAGGGGTATCTTGGGGATGGTGCCATATTAATTTGGTCAAGTAAAAGGTATAAAATAATTATTATCTTATTTAGTTACAACTAAACGACGAAATATTAACATGAAATTACTTTTTGAAATCGGTACCAAACAAACTATACCTATAAGCGAGCATACCCTCTAAACGTACTAAGCAAGATCCGTCGACTGCGATTCATAAAAGGTATATGTTTGGCACCGACTTCAAAAAGTAATGTCATGTTAATATTTCGTCGTTTAGTTGTAACTAAATAAGATAATAATTATTTTATACCTTTTAGTGTATTTTATTTGTTGGATTTAATTTTTTGAAGTCGGTTTTATTTTTTTCTTAAAAATTATTTTTATCTCGAATCACTTTTAATTATTTAGCCGTGTTTAAAGCACACAACTCGACTTTCACCTATCACTACTAATCTGAAGAGAGGGGAGAAAGGGAGTGGTTCAAAAATAATTTAAAATAATAAAATATTCAAAGAAAAATCGAAGTAAGCTTATATAAGAGTCTCATATTTATGGTAAAGGAGGATTTGATTGATTGCTAAATGATTTCAAAATTCATAGGAGGTGTGAGGGGGTCCATTCGTAAATGATATTATATATAATAGCCTATAAATATTTCTAAAAATGCCTGTGTTGCTAACACTTTAATTTTTTTCCCTTAAAATGAACTCAAAAACCCACTCGAATTTTAAACTTGAAAAACACCATTTTGCTTGAGTTGTCTACCAAAAAAGAATTTAGTTTTTGATTTTAAGTCAATCCTTCCATGTTTTCAGTAGAGGTTGCCATTAATAGTCAAAACATAAAAAATGGAATGCACTAAGGTTATTCATCTAGTAGTCTACTATTAGATCAGAATCGATCGTTATTTTTATTTTAATCCGATTTCTCCATGACATCACCAATGGTTAACAATAATAAATAATCGAAAGGTCAAAAATCCAATGTAGAATTGTCAAGTATTAGATGAGAATCGATGGCTATTTTTGAATTTAAGTCAACATGGACTGCAAATAGCCAGTGATATCTGATTAATAATAAAGGAATAAACATATTAATATTTCAAATGACTTTGGATAAAGTTTAGCAATGATCCGTTGCAGTTTATTTTAGTATCGATGATTCAGTTTAAATGTGTGACAAATATCATCAAAGTTCAGTGTAACTCCATAAAGTCTTCATATCCTGGAAACTGCTTTAGATAAAAAAAATCCAGATGCTTTCAGAGAAATGTACTTTTAGAGAAATTGAACTACATCAATAGTTTTTTTGCAAAAGTCATACATGATTACAAATTTTGTAGTTTCATTGAATTTTTTGCCCCTTGAAAGCGACAATTATGGATGCGAAAAAAATTATTGAATTTGTTTTAAAAAAAACCGCTTAAAAAATAGAGATAAGTCCCACAATTTTTGGAAGTCTGTCGACGAGTCGCAGCTCCTACGGTCTTGCATATGAACTGGTCATAGCAACGTCTGACATTTCTTAGTGGTTGTGTGTCAGTTGTCTTTGCGGTTCATGTGTTTTAATCAAAAACGCATTAGGCTATTGCATTGCTACGGTCTTCGATGCTGAACGTTAGTCAATCTCTCGACTCGTGGCAAGGACTATTATTTAATATTATTCTTATAAAAAATAGTGCCTGTAGCTAACTTTTTGCTCTCTATATAAGCTTAAATTTCAAATTTCAAGGTTCTTGTGACTTACCGAAGACGATATATGAATGATTAAAATATTTATTTTACGACATGACTAATTTACACCCCTTTCTTTATTTCAATCGGATTAAAATAACTCATGACACTTGATAAGTACACCAGTTTTTAAAAAAATCGTTAGTGCAGTTTTTGAGAAAATAAAAATAAAAAACGAAAAATCTTTCATGTAAATGTCCACTTCCGGTCTTCCGATTTCAATTGACTGTGTTTATTGCGCCACGCAGAGGGGGGCAGCCCTTTACAAGAAAAAGAAAAGGATTACATTTTATATACAAAAAACCACAGCCGTCAAAAATTATGCCAGATGTTGTGGCTTACATCCACTAAAGTTAAATGGGCGGTCTTAAACAAATATTTTAATATGTACATTAAAAGTCAAAATTAAAATTATTTACAAGTTTGTTAAAAATTTAAAATTATGTACACATCTCTTTAGGAACGAGGCCAGATAATTGGGGGCATTCAACACACCCCGCAACAGCTCATAGAGAGCAGCATAGAGAACAGCTCATAGAGAGTCTTTTCCCCATAATCTTACTGTACCCCTTCTAGCCTATATCGAGCTTAAGTTTCGAATCTCATAGCTCTGAGATTTATGGTTTAGAAACGCATGGGGGGTACATTCTTCGTACATAAACATCAACTTTCGGTACTTCTATTTTACCCAAAATCTTGTGGTTGTTTTGTAGGCTCTAGATACCTTAAGTTTCAAATTTCAAGACTTTGCGACTTACCAAAGATGAGATATGAACGATTAAAATATTTATTTTGCGACATGACTAATTTACACCCCTTTCCTATATTTCAATCGGATTAAAAATTTGACACAACTAATAACTCATGATACATGTACACCAATTTTTAGCGAAATAGTTAGAGCCGTTTTCGAGATTGAATATATATATATATACATAGCTGCAAGCGTCCGCCTTCGGCGGCCCTCTTACTAGCCATGGAACACGCCCCCTGGGCCCCCAACCCACGAACCCCACCCTCATACCCCACTCCCACCCACCACACATCCCGAACCCCACCCAACACCTCCCACCCCCCGCACCATGCACCCGTGCACAACCACCGCCCCCACCCCACCACCCCGCACCACGCCACTACCCTCTGGATCCTCACCTGAACCCCCCACTCCACCCGGCACAACCCCACCCCCACCATCCCCGGACCCTACCCCCGCACACACCACCCCACGCCCCACCCCATTAAGCCTCTGGATCCTCACCTGAACCCTCACTGCACCACCACACCCCCAGCGCCACCACCCCCGCACCCAGTTTTTTCATTTCTAGCCTTCTAGTGACCCTCAGATTATGTATACAAAATTTGGTTGAGTTTGGTCAAAGAGCAAAAATTTTTCATATTTTGACCCCCCTCCCCCCCCTTTTGGTGGCTTTTGGGGCAATTTTTTTAAACAAAAGTTGTCTGAAATCACATCCCCTACAACTTTGCTCAAAATAACATTTGCCGTAGAGTAAATAGTTTAGGAGTTATTTGATAATTTTTATTCGTGCGCCCCCCCAAACCCCTTCTGGGGTCAAAATATCAAAACGTTATAACAGATAGACATACAGATGTGAGGTGTTTTCGTTCATAACTTTGTTTGTAACGTGTGCAACCAAGTACGGATTTGAGCAATGTACAGACAAAACCTTAATTTTATATATATACCTATAGATATACAAGAATTGCTCGTTTAATATAATTAGATAATTAAAGCATTTGTAACTAAATAATTCCTCGTAAAATTTAAGTGTAGGATTTGAATGTTTAATCAGGCCCCTCAAAATTTTTGTACCCGGCCCCGCATAAGGTCCCACCGCGCCACAAGTCGGAACCTGCTAAAAGATTGGCCAGAACTCTTTTGAAAATCGCTGTTTAAACGCACGCCTCACTCTCGCCATCTGTTGGCAGACTTGGGAACGATCCCAATGTCATTGAACAAATAGACCTGCCAATTTACATCCAAACATTTTTCATGGATTAAATTATTGTTTCAAGTTAATTTCAAATACCGATTTTAGTATTTTATGAAAATGTCAAGTTTATTAGAAAATTTTGAACAACAGTATGCTATTTTAACTGCAGATATAACATCTAAAATCGGAAGGATAAATAGCTCCCCAGGTACTTTCCATATGTTTTTCTGGTTCTGTCAAAATTTATTTTCTTTTTTCTTTCTTTTAATAATAATGCTCTCTTCGCTGCAACGTCTTAATTAATTAATTCCTGTTCTCATTAATAAAAAAATAAAATCTTAAATTCTATTAAGGTCAAATGTTACCACATCCATTTTAAATAACAAATTTAATAACATTTGTAATGATTAATACATTCATGCGTACCTGTGATTCTTTGTAAATTATACAATTAACATTTAGGTTTACCAAATATCAAAAGCAGATTTCGGAAAAGAGTAATGAGCCCGGCTGCTTAATTAGTACTTACCTACCTAAATACACTACTTATTATACTAGCTTTCATTTAACCATACTGAGTATGAGTAAGTATCGTAATCAATCAGAAAATAATTGGCCTTTTAAAAAGAATTTAAAAAAGATGTTTCAAAGATCTAATTGGATATGTTTGATTACATGTTGAAAGGACCTATCGTCCTGGAAAATCCAATCCACCTCTCGCCTAGTCGGCGAATCTGATACTGGGGTTCGATCCCCGAGAGGACGATCACCCTTTCAACATCTATTCAAACATCCAATTAGATCTTTAAGGTAGTTGTTTCGCGACAATACTAGCAAAAAGTTAATGTTAGAGTTTATAGAACAGGCAATAAGGATTCATAATTCATAAGCCCAAAACTTTTTGCTGTGTATGTACCACCATTAGCCAATCCCGTGCTCGTTTGACAAATCTGGCAACACTGTCCGAGCTTGTATATATTTTATCATAGAAATTTCAGATAAAGTACATTATAAAGGGAGATTTATAAAACAAAAAGTTCTTAATAAGCTATTGAAAGCTGTTGCGACAATGGCTGAAGCGAAAAAACGTCAAAAAAAGTACTAAAGTTAACCCACTTTTTAGGTTAAATAAATGCGGTAAGCAAATTGTTTTTAGTGTAAATTTTTTTATACATTTTTCTTTATTTCTTCATTATTATCTCAGAAACTGTGTTTTAACTATCAATCAAAATTGTCTTAAAATATGTATTGGTTATTGTTTAATGTTGGTTTAGTTTTTTATAACAATGGTAAGAAGAGTTTCTTTCTTAATTAAATATGTATGTAAACTTTCCGATATCCCGTATAGTGCAATGTATAAGAGTCTGAAAAACTCTATCTTTGGAATTTAATATCTCCGGAATTATATTGTTCACAAATTTCATTTTGCCACCAATCGATGCAGAAGTATTTAAATAATAATATGTCTAAATTTCGATTAAAATCCTAAGAAAAATCATATGGTGAAACAACTACCTTAATACGGTCTTTTTTAATTTCACTTTAATACAAGGATCTACTTTTTTTAATTTCGAAAGTTATTAATCGACAGAGAGTTGAAACCACCTAAATTATACATTTATAATGAGAATACCTTATCAGAATGCACGACTTTTCAACATTCTAGAGTGATAAGTGTTGGAAGGGGAGTCTTCATCGAATGAGGAGCTTGTCCACTGCACTTGAAAACTACTCTAATACTAGGCGTCGAAACGTTGTGCACTGTGATGAGATTTTCTCATTAGACATGTTAATGTGCGATCTAGATAGTTTCAGCCTAAATTTCTCTTTCGATAAACAATTCAACCTCCAAAGCATCTAATCTGCAATCTTAAAAAGGCATGGTGTTTTTAGGTCGCGCCAGATTTTTTAAACTATGGTGGTTGGTTTGAAAGTTTATGGAATTAAAACATTTCTAAGACCTCGACATTTCCACGTTTTTATTTATTCAAGTGTTTATAGCTGCAGTGAGAATATAAATAAATCCTCCTCTGGTGACTTATTATTCCATGCATTTTGATCAGGAAATGCATTGACATGATTGATTAAATATCATCCTTAATATTCAAGAAATGACATCCGAAACGTACTTATAATAATATTTTAATTAATTTTCAAACAACTTTACTTAGATTGATTCGGTTATAATATTTACGGGATTGGCTAGTAGTGGTACATAAACAGCAAAAAGTTTTGGGCTTATGAATTATGAATCCTTATTGTCTCTTCTATATACTCTAGCATTAACTTTTTGCTAGTATTGTCGCGAAACAACTACCTTAAGGAAGCAGTAATTTGCATTGTATATATATTGTTTTAAATGTTAATTCCCTATCTATCATCGGTGAGTCAGTCAACAATCCGTATATACGTATGTCTAGTTGATTATTTCCAGAAACTTTTGTAAAATATGATTTATTAAGATATTTATTTTAACAAATAAATAAAAACCTAAAATCAAACTGATTATTATTTTTTTTTTAGATGATCGTGTAATTTTAAATAATGATATTGAAAAAAGCATCGAAGAAGTACAAGAACTGGTAAATGATTTTTTTCTCACCGTTCGATAATGATATTAAATAAATAATTAAATCTTTATTACTCGACCTGCTTAGGAGCCGGTTGCATGTCGCAAAATAAATGCTTTTACACTAACCAAGGTAGATGGTAAATGGAGTGACTGGGATAGCCAATCAGATGACAGGAAACTTTCAGTGCCTGTCATCTGATTCATCTACCATCTACCATCTACCTTGGTTAGTGTTAAAACATTTACTTTGCGATATGCAAACGGCCCTTAGAGAGCACAAGTCCTCGGTGGCTAGGTCAACAAAATATCAATACAAATTAACTACAGAAATTAATCAACATAAATACAAATCAATTAAAAGAAATTAACAAACAAGAAAAAATATAAAAAAATAGAAATTTATGCTCATTAACAAATAACATGATCATAGATTTCCATCAAAAGACAAAACGTAATCTAAATAATTCCACGCAAAAACCCGATACCAGGAGCAAACGACTCATTAGCCATCCCAACATTTGCCATAAGTTGTTAAGGGAACCTGGTCAAAACCTTAACAAAGATGGTATGACCACTCTCTACCTCAGATAATTTCTTCTTGTGAGAACTAAATAAAATTTTACACAACTCTAGGACATTAGGACTTGACAAAATTTATAATTGATTTAATCATAGGGGGCAGAGGACTATAATCCCAAGTAGTAACAGACAGACTGTTCCACAAATCAATGCCAGATCCTGCAAATGAATGTAAACCGATATTTTTCAAGAATCTTGGCTTACGAATCTTTTTTCTATGATCAGCTCTACCTAAATAATTTGGTTCCTGAAATCTATTCGTTATTTCCTCCCAACTCCTAAAACCCTTATACGCTTTGAAAATCACTTTCAATTTAGCCCATTCTCTTCTCTCCAATAAGCTAGACCATCCTAATTCATTAATCATTGAAGTGACACTACTAAACCTATCAAATTTACCAAAAACAAATCTAGCCGCCCTCCTTTGTACCATATCAATTGTTTTCTCTAATCGTTGTGGATGTTTGTCCCAAACCACAGAACAATACTCTAAATTAGGTCTTACATAAGTTAAATAAACTTTTGACTTAACTTCTCTAGATGTACCCTTCAAAATTCTACCAAACATCCCCAATTTCCTATAAGCCTTATTGACTATATAACTAATATGCATATCCCACTTTAAATTTGCCTGAATATGTATGCCTAAATATTTATAAAATTTAGATTCATTTATAATATTTCCACCAATGTAATAATTTTGAGGACTAACCAGATTTCTAGTACTAAATCTAACCAAATTCGACTTGGAATGGTTTAATTCCATTGAATTGGATCTACACCATCCTTCAATTTGATGCAGGTCATTCTGTAAAGAAAGCCTATCACCATCACTATGAATTACTCTATATACGACACAATCATCCGCGAAAAGCCTAATAATAATAATATTTATTAATAGCCCTTTTCTACTCTGTTTATACAGCTTGAGCAGATGGAATTGGAAGTTCATGAAGCCCAACATTCATCTCGTTCACGGCTCAAAATGCGAGTGGACAGCTATCGCGCTGAGCTTGGGCGCTTGCAGAAAGAATGGAAGAAAATGCAAACTCCGATCTATCACGATGGTAATATATCAAACATTGAACACTCTTCAAATTAGATTTTCTATAATTATTTCACTTTCTTATCCTAACTCACTTCATTCAATTAACATATATTATTAACACTAAGTAAACAAAAAAAATCTATATTTCTTTCAATAAATGTACAAAATTTTAAAAAAATAATCTGACATGTTCTGATGTGGCCATCCACTTGACTTTACCATACAACCTGGCCCCTCACTTATATTTAATATTTAATAAAATTATTTATAATCATGTAGGGAGGGGGTAAGTTTTTGCATGTTTAGACTCCTGGGGGCCTACTGATTATGAATACAAAATTTGGATGAGTTTGATACAAGAGCCTATATTTTCATTTTTTGATCCTACACCCCCCCCCCCCATTTTGGCGGTTAGTTTTTGCATTTTTAGACTTCTGGGTCCCACTGATTATGTATACAAAATTTGGTTGAGTTTGCTCAAACGGCCTAGATTTTTAATTTTTAACCCCCTCCACCCCCCTTAATTTTGGGTCTATATGCACCAAAATCTAATCATCTCTTAATCTCAATGGACCAAAACTAAGTGTGAAATTTGGTTTCGATATTCACACTAGTTTTTGAGCTAACTCGTCCACAAAAATTTGGTAACGCACAGAATGACAACCAGACTAACTAACAGACATTTTGACAAAACAATTATTATCTCGAAAAATATAATTTTTTCGATGTTCACTTATTAGAGCTTTTTTGTAGAGCGAAATGCCATGGTTTCGCTCAATTTTTTTAATCAAATTAGTTTCAGCCGTTTTTGAGATATTTTTAAAAAAAGAAGAAAAAAAACACTTTTTTCATGCACGATTACAATACTTGACCATACCCTGTATGGTAAAGTAAATAATGATAATCCAGGTTTTATTTACTACATTTTCAGTATAAATTGCTCAAATTATATCCAAAAAGAGAAAATTTTTAAAATGAAATTTACACATTTCTTTATTAATTAAATTTCTCTTGCATATATATATAGGAAAAAAATATTTATATTTATATCTATTTTTACTTTACCATACAGGGTATGTTCAAGTATTGTAATCGTGCATGAAAAAAGTGTTGTTTATTTTTGTTCTTTTTTTCAAAATATCTCAAAAACGGCTGAAACTATTTTGATTAAAAAAATTGAGCGAAACTATGGCATTTCGCTCTACAAAAAAGCTCTAATAAGTGAACATCGAAAAAATTATATTTTTCGAGATAATATTTGTTTTGTCAAAATGTCTGTTAGTCTGTCTGGTTGTCTGTCTGTTAGTCTGTGCGTTACCAAATTTTTGTGGACGAGCCAGCTCGAAAACTAGTGTGAATATCGAAACCAAATTTCACACGAGTTTTGGTCCATTGAGATTAATAGCTGATCTTTGATTTAGTCTTAAAAATCAACAACTACTCTAGGCAATAATATCTTTTCAATTTTAAGAATGAAAAAATAAAATCGAAGAGATTGTACTATGCTTGGGTTAGCTACCCAAGGAGGCGACAGCCCTTCTGACAAATAAGCAAAATTATCTTTAACATCTTAGGTCAATCATAGGATAATCGCTTTGATTTGATTTTACAAAATCACTCTGCTATTCTCTACAAAAACAATTTTCTAGTTTCATTCTTCAGAATTCTATGTTAAGGTAGTTCTTTCACAAATGCAAAAATTCAAGAAGTCTTTGAAACTTGGAATATAAGTCATTGAAAGTATAATACATATACTATTAAAATTTGAAGACGATTTACCACACCAAACATGAAATAATTGCAATTAAAAATGACATTTTTAACATAGGGTAGATAGGGAAAGGGTGGGGACATGATCATTATTTTATTTTTTTTCATTGAAGGACTTTCACCATCTTAATGAAAAACTATTATTTGTTAGAATAATATATTCGGAGTAACTTTAAAAAAAAAATTGAAATTATTTTCCACTTAGTTTTGATAAAAAACAAAAAAAAACATATTTGGGCGATTATTTTTAGTGGAGGGGATATAATATCAATGGCTTGGAAACGATCCGGCAAGTATGTGTGTATCCATATAGAGATTTCGTAGTGTGAGAAGTACAGTCACGTTAAAAAAACATAACCTAAAATTTTAGTTCCGTTCATATATTTATAGAGTGGTTACGATGCTAAAACTTTTTGTGTGGATTGTCACGAAAGAACCTCCTTAAAACGACTTTTCTAATAATATCTTTTTGCTATCTTCAACTATTATCTTTTCTATTGACTGATAATAACAATAATAGAAATAATATTTTAAAAGTGGTAATTTTTTTCTTCACATGCAGGGTGAACTTTCTTGGTTCTTTATTTCTGAAGCACTTGGCAACAATGAAGCATAAACATCGAAATTTGAGGAACTTTTGGATCCCACTCCATGGGTGCGATTATCTATAACAATACGTAATAAATTTTACTTTTTTTTTTGATAGCATTGGAAAAAATCTTCAGTATTTTGTAGTACTTTTCACTCTGAATCAGAATCTCTAGTAAAATTTAAAGCATAATTAGGGTTAATTTTTTTTAATTTATTTCGATTTAAGGTAGTTCTTTCACAAATGCAAAAATTCAAGAAGTCTTTGAAACTTGGAATATAAGTCATTAAAAGCATAATACACACACTGTTAAAATTTGAAGGCGATTTACCACACCAAACATGAAATAATTGCAACTAAAAATGACATTTTTAACATAGGGTAGATAGGGAAAGGGTGGGGATATGATCATTATTTTATTTTTTTCATTGAAGGACTTTCACCATCTTGATGAAAAACTAATATTTGTTAGAATAATATATTCGGAGTAACTTAAAAAAAAATTGAAATTATTTACCACGTAGTTTTGATAAAAAAACAAAAAAAACATATTTGTGCGATTATTTTTAGTGGAGGGAATATAAGCACAATGGCTTGGAAACGATCCGGCAAGTATGTGTGTATCCATATAGAGATTTCGTAGTGTGAGTGGACAGTCACGTTAAAAAAACAAACCTAAAATTTTAGTTCCGTTCATAATTATAGAGTGGTTATGAGGCTAAAACTTTTTATGTGGATTGTCGCGAAAGAGTCTCCTTAAAATGAAGGTGGGAGAAAGAAATCATTTTTAGTTGAATTTTGTACCTGTCGGTTTTAAAAAATGGCTTACCTTAAAATTATTTTAAAATCCCATAAATTCACTCATTTCCTACTTATCAAGGACACATAAGAAGTATTTAAATTTGTTTTCCTGCGTTTTTTTATTAGCGAATCTGAAAGTATACAGAGAACCTTTTACTCGGTATGCCTGGGAGGCAGGGGAAGCAGAACGAGTCTAGTATTGAATTCACTAAAAAATTTCCAAATTTCTTTCTCATTATGCTTAAAAAATGGAAATAATTTTCAACTATGATTTTTTTCTGTCTTTATCTAGATTCAGATTAAGAACGTAAAGTTCTAAAAAGTTCGTTCTTGTGCTAAAATAATTATATTTCCAATGCTTAGATCTTGAAATTTCTAGCTCCAAATCTTTCTTAAAAAAAAAAAAAAAAAAAACGTAATCAAAACTTTCTTACAAAATAAATTTAAAGGGAGATGGAATCTTTCCAAGATGCGAGAATTGTTAGTTCTCTCATAATTATTAATCTCCAAAACAAAGCGCTGAGAGCAATCGCTGATGCCCCCAGAGGGGTACCAAACACGACTATACTAAAAGACATAGAAATAACTTTCGTCAAAGACGAAATAAGAAGAACACAGCCACAAGTACCTAAACGAATCTAATTCCACCACTCAAATGAGTACGCTCAAGGACATAATAAATACATTACCACCAACAAGATTAAAAAGACACAGACCAATCAACCTACCACAACGCTTCACGTGACCATGACAAACCTTCTTGAATCCAATAAATCCCACCTTAATGATAAGTCAATGGAAATATTTCTTTATTAAAATCATTGTAAATCGTGTCATTTTTTCATTAAAACTCTAAAGAAGCTTATTGCCCGCCAGGGCAGATTGCTGATATACTCTTGGAGGGATTGTTTAGAGAGGAAAGAACAATGGGGGTTGTTCTTTCCAGGGAAATGGAAACTTAAGATTGAGTAAATCGTTAAGATGTTGAAATCTTGTTTTTTGATTTCAAGTCAAAGGTTTTACTAAAAGGTTAAACTAAAAGGTTAAACTAGACGATTGACGTTAATGAGGTTGAAGCCAAGAATCCCAAAGTTTGGTGATTAAATAATTTAAAGGGTAGTAGGAGAAGTAAAGAACAGAACGACTAATAAAAAAAAAAAAAAAATAATAAAAATTATTGATCTCGACTTATTTCAAAATTTGTTACTAAGTTATATTTAAATAATATTGTTGAAACACCAGAGTTATTATTGCAAATTTTCAACTAATTTCTAAAAAATTAATTATTTTATTCAACAATAAGGAAAATGACTATATTTTTTGTCAATAGAACGCAATTATAACTTTTTTTTGAACTTGAAAATTTTTTGCTCACAGTCTATGTTCTCTAAGACAAAATGTCTCACAGATTCTGATTCAGGATGAAATTCTCCATGAGAATCTATAATCAAATCTCATGTTACAAAATCCTGTTGTTAGTGTAATTATCACTTTTTCGATTAATCAAAATTAAAAATATGTGATTTCAAAAATGTTCATATTAATTTTGGATTGGATTGACCAATCATTGTTTTCCAAGAAAAAACTTCTCGTTCTAAAACTGCCTTTCTAAGTTATTACATCTTATAAGTATATATTTCGTGGGAAACAATGATTGTTCACTTCAATCTGATACAGACTTGACTATTACACTAATTGATGGAAGATATCGGCGACTGCATTGTCTAGAAAAATGGGTCCCCATTTCAATGACAATTGTATAATCGTCGATTCCTGATTATTCGTGCAACAATTTATAGTCACCTAGACCTTGATGAGGATACCATTGTTTAGTAATCTTTAAGGAGTTAGGTGTTGGTTCTAGGTGAAACTTTTTAATATAATAATAAAACTTCAGCAAGATGCGAAGTAGGTTTCACAAAAAAGAAATAAAACAAAATTCAGTTTTGAATTCGATATATTTCGGGGGGTTTTTCTGACTCCTGATGATGGACTGACCCCCGAAATATATCGAATTCAAAACTCAATTTTGTTTTATTTCTTTTTTTCGTGAAACCTACCTCGCATCTTGCTCAAGTTTTATTATTATACCATTGTTTAGATTTGTATAATATGTATCAATTTGTCAAAGAAATTCCCTTGTTCTATTACAGCCTTGTGTCTTCAAAATAACTGCAAAATTATTTAAACAAATAATTTAATTGTTAAATTAATTAAATTTTTTATATAATTTTTTCTTCTAGGGAATTATCATAATGATGACATAGTTCCTGGAGTTTTGGATCAAGAACAAAGACTTAGATTGCTTGAAAATTCCGAAACAATTGAACGAACTGGACAAAATATCAATGCTGGATATAGAATCATTTTAGAAACTGAAGAAATCGGAACTCAAGTATTACAAGATTTATATTCCCAAAGAGAGACAATTCAAAAGTCACGCCAAAGAGTAAGAAATGTTTCATTTTTATAATTATGTTAATCTATATTAAGGTTGTTCTTTCACAAATGCAAAAATTCAAGAAGTCTTTGAAACTTGGATTATTAGTCATTAAAAGCATAATACACACACTGTTAAAATTTGAAGAGGATTTACCACACCAAACATGAAATAATTGCGATTAAAAATGAAATTTTTTACATATGGTAGATTGAGAAAGGGTGGGAAAATGATCATTATTTTATTTTTTTTCATTGAAGAACTTTCACCATCTTGATAAAAAACTAATATTTGTTAGAATAATATATTCGGAGTAACTTAAAAATAAAATTGAAATTATTTACCACGTAGTTTTGATAAAAAATATAAAAAAAACATATTTGGGCGATTATTTTTAGTGGAGGGGATAAAATATCAATGGTTTGGAAATGATCCATTCATAAATAGAATATAGTAGCTTAAAAAGTACAGTCACGTTAAAAAAACATAACCTAAAATTTTAACACCGTTCATATTTATAGAGTGGTTATGAGGCTAAAACTTTTTGTGTGGATTATTGCGAAAGAACCTACTTAAATTAAAATTAACCGAAATTCCAAAGGAGAAAAGGTTTATTTTCCGCCAATTGATGTTTTATGAACGACTTTACTTTTTTTTACCTCACTGCTGCACTCCTAAACGGCTGAAATGATTTTGAGAAACCGAGTACATCATTAGATTTATCTTGATGTTACGACAACTATAGAGAAATTTGGAAAAATCAAAATGGTTGATTCCGGGCCCCATATTTTGGGTTTTAATATAATTAAAATCTTTGAAACCCATCGAGTCGTGTATTAAAATGAAGGTCTTAAAAAGTCAATTCCAAAAATATATAGGTATTATACCTACTAGTTTTCAACCCCAGACTGCTCTCGAAATAGAATTTTAAAATGTATTCACTAGTTTGTTTGCACCCGCGGTCGTGTTGCATTGAATAGGCTTCAATTAAATAAATTGATTCCTTACAATAACTAAAAAGTAAAAGTAAATTAAAAAAAAAAAATACCCAACCGCGTAAAAAGAGAACTAAAATGATTCAAACAAGTATCAACATTTCCATTTTAGTTCCCTGTTTACACTCTGGAGTATTTTGATTATTTTTAAGGTAGTTGTTTCGCGACAATACTAGCAAAAAGTTAATGCTAGAGTATATAGAACAGACATTAAGGATTCATAGTTCATAAGCCCAAAACTTTTTGCTGTTTATGTACCAATTCTAGCCAATCCTGTGCTCGTTTGACAAATTTGGCACCATTGTTAGAGATAAAATATTTTTATATTAAAATGACAGATAAAATACATTTTAAAGGTCGATTTATTTCTATAAAAATCGTTTTGTTATTTTTTAACAAATGGAATCAACGCCTACGTTACACCTTATGAAAATTATAATCTTGAAAAAATCTAGCGCAGCGCGCTTTATACATCTTTCGCTGTTTAAATAAATGCGCTGTTGCCAAATTGTTTTTAGTGTAAAATTTTTTTATACATTTTTCATTATTTATTCCATATTATCTCAGAAACTGTGTTGTAACTATGAATCAAAAATGTCTTAAAATATGTATTGATTATTGTTTAATGTTGGTTTAGTTTTTTATAAAAATGGTAAGAAGGGTTTCTTATAATTAAATATGTATGTAAATTTTCCGAAATCCCGTATAGTGTTAATGTTATGCAAAGTTAAAGAGTCTGAAAAACTCGATTTTTGAAATTTAATATCTCCTGGACTGTATTGTTCATAAATTTCGTTTTGGCACCAATCAATGCAGAAGTATTTAAATAATAATCTGTCTAAATTTCGAAAAAATCATAAGAAATCGCATTTGGCGGAACAACTACCTTAATATACTGTTTTTATAAATTAGAAAAAACTTACATTTATAATTCTAAAATTCAACTAAAAATTACTTATTTGATTAGCTATTGTGAAAGCTGCGTACTGGTGGGCTCCCCTTTTATCATAAACAGATCACGCCATTGAAATGTCCGACGAAATCACAAACAAAAATAAATTTAACCTATTTGTAATGCATCCCTTCTGATTTCAGGTGAAAGACGTAAACGAGGAAGTAATTAAGAGTTCCCGGACATTAAGCAGAATGATTATGTCCTCAGTAAAAAATAGACTAATCTTATTTTTAATATCTCTTGTTTTTATTGTACTCATAGTATCATTTTTAGTTTATTCATTCAACAAACATTTTCATTAATTTATTACTTATTTATAAATAATAGCTTTATTTTTTTGAATTTAAATTCACTTTTCGTTTTTTTGAAAAGATTCAATAGTAATATATAACACAAGGTGATTCATAAGTCCCTCTGAGGTTTCAGAGGTCTATGGAACAGCAACCATAACAGACACAGTTGCTCACATCAGTGGATAGACCATCTCTCCAAGTTTTATTCCTTCTTATAGATTTAGCCGCTAGAGCGCATTTATAACGAAAATTAGCACTGGGAAAGCAAAGCTTTCTTCGTGTAAGAATTCGCTAAAGGTGAGCCAGTTGTGACTATATAACAGACTTTTCGTATGAAATATCAAACAGAAGCACTCGGAGACAAAACACTTCTTAAGTAGTACACCAAGTTTACTTAGGGAAAGTGATGTAGGTTTTAGGTGAAACATGATATCAATTAATAAAGTAAAGGGAGTGTAGTTTCATAGTGAATGAAATAAAACTCAATATATTTCGGATTATTAGTCCATTAGTCTAACAGGTTTTAATCTGTAAACTCCTGATCATGGACTAATAATCCGAAATATATTGAGTTTGTATAAACCTCTTTGAGATTTATTTCATTCTCTGTGAAACTACATTCCTTTTACTTTATTAATTAGTACACCAAGTTTCAGAAGAATCGCTGTCTGTGTGCTACAAAACCAACAGAAAGAAGAAAACTTTGTTTTCCCCATTGAACGGCATGTTTTCATTATTTATTTATTTTTTAAAGGGCCTCCACATCTCCCCTTATAGCCCTCCGATCCTCCCACTCTGGATCCGGTTGAGTGGCTCAGGGTGTGGTCACAGCAGAACGGTGTGAATCCTTAGTATGCTGCGACCAAGAATAAAATAATAATAATAACAATAAAAAAGGGAATACTGCATGTCGTCCAAACAATAAAAATAAATCAATAAATACACTGGGAAGAATAAATAAATAAATAATCAAATAAATAGTTAGAATATGTCACTGGGTTTGAAGAAATTGTTGTTAAATTATTTTAAAATAAATAATTTAAAAAACAGATAATTAAATAAGTAGACAGGAAGTTGCCGTAGTCAAGGAATAAAAATAAATAAATAAATAGGCAGGAAACCGCCATGGTCAAGAAAAATAAATATTTGACTGGGAATATAGACTACTTGGTAAAATATTAAATAAATAGATCGACGCTGAAAAAAGGGTTGGGCTGGACCATCTCTCCAGAAGAAATCAATAAAGTGATCATTATTATTATGACTGCTGTCCAGCAGCTAAATCTTCAAGTACGCCACAAAGTTGATTACGAAGGAAATTTGGAGAGATCCACTAGCCACTGATTGAGCACTACCGCCATCAACCATGGTTGCTGTTCCATCGACCTACGAAACTCAGGAGGGACTTAAGAATTATCCTGTATAAAAGTAATGAAATTATTTTGTCTAATTTCATTTTGATTAAAAAAATAGTCATTTTACTTAGACTAAATATAATTTTCTTAATTCATAAATAAATTGATTTTATCAATAATGAGCCCTTGAGCAAATTTGCTTTCAATTTAATTTTTCAAAAATTTATTCGAATGAAGGTGCCAATGCTCAAGCGGTTAGAGAGCACGAATCAAGACTGAAATTGCCATCATTACTATTTCAGTACGATTCATTTTAACACATGGTACCAGACTGATATAAGAACTTAAGTCATTTGTTTTAATCAAATACGTTTTTATTTATTATTTTTAAGTTTAAGCTCTGTGCCTATCTCGATTTTAAATTACTATATTTAATACCGTTATAATTTTAATATATGTGCCGCTGAAGCTAGTATAATATTTTAAATTATATTATTGCTAAAAGAAAATAATTATTCATTTTTATATATTACATGATAGTGGATCTTCTATTTTGTTATAAATCTAATTGGCCTTAAATGCTCTACTCAATATTATTCCATTATTTCTATTTTTAAATTATTTATTAAATGTTAAGTTTATAAATATTATCTGTATTGAGGCAAACTTTATTTTATTAGAAAATTCTTGATTGAAAAAGATATCGAAAATTTCTATAAACTTTGTAGCCTCATCAGAGTCATACACTTCTACATTAAAATAACTAAATAAACACTTTCCCCTTTTCTTTTTAATTATTTTAGACCACACACCTTTTTACACAAAAATATCGATTTCATAATAGTTTGTAGATAAAATTATGTTCTGATTGCATCAAAAAACGTAAATTGAAGACTGAAATTCATTATGTACTTAATTAAATTTTAAATCAAACTTCTTATATTCTATGATCCTAAATTTTCTTATCTATTCAAGATCGAGAGTCTATCTTAACTCAAAAAATTGTATTCACCAATTTTGATTTCATCCATTGTAAAAATATGTAAATATATTTTTTTTTATATTTTCTTCAAATAACTAGCCAAATAATTTTTTTAATATACAGGGAAATTCACACCACTCGCGCCACCCCTTTGTTTTCCTACTGAAACGTTATAAAAAGATGATGAACAACATTTAATCACTAAAGGTTTGTTGATGTCATTTCCGATTTTCGGACCAAATTGTAGGATACCTATATCTTTTGAAAAAGAAACAACTTTTATAGAGAAAGAATTTGATTGTACTTAGCGTTTTTTAGTAAAAAAAATAGTATTTTGATACAAAAATTAGCTCAATGAAATAATCTTTATTTCTTAGCTGTTTTATTATTGTTAATCCATTAAAATATTTTATTGTCTAGACCTAGATGGTCAGGTTGATGACATGAAAGATTTTTTCCAAGATTACCTATGGTGAAATTGTAAAAAGTAAAAATGTAATTGAGTTAACTTCAACTTCCACTTGAAAATGCTTCAAAATTATATGCAGAAACAGTAAACAACAAAAATGTCAACTTATTTTCCAATTTCATCATGGGTAGTCTAACCTTACGCTATGCGGATGATACAACTCTCTTGGCCTCATCAAAGGAAGAAATAATTCAACTCTTGGAACGCCTCGATACAGTGAGCAAAGAATATGGGCTCATTCTCAACAAGAAGAAGACCAAATTAATGATCCTAGACAGAGCAAACAACAGGCCGGACATTAAACAACTTGCTAGTTATGAGATGGTCGACCACTTCGTATACTTGGGATCCATGATTACCAACGAAGGCGGGTCTGATGGAGACATTAACCGGCGGCTACAACTCGGGAGGTTGGCAATGGTCAGACTGACCAAGATCTGGCAGGACAAAAACATAACAACTAATACAAAAGTCATTATTGTCAAGACTCTCGTTTTCCCTGTGGCACTCTACGCCTCCGAAACATGGACTCTAAAGAAGAAGAACTGCGATCGGATTGATGCCTTCGAAATGTGGTGTTGGAGGAGAATGTTGAGAATCCCGTGGACGGCTCATCGAACTAATAAGTCAATTATAGAGAAAGTCCACGCGGACCGGCGTCTCTCTGGGATGGTACTCGAGAGAGTGATCAAGTACTTCGGCCACCTCACCCGCTCAGATACAGGCTTGGAAGGGATCATCGTGCAGGGCAAGGTGGAAGGCAAAAGAAGAAGAGGCAGAACACCAGCAAGATGGGCGGATCAAATAAAGGCCCAACTTGGTATTACGCTCCATGCTGCAAGGGCGATGGCCAGAAACAGACCACGCTGGCGGGCTGCAATTGGGAAGACTAGGGCTCTTAGAATATGGAAGAAATGAGGGCCACGACTCCTCTGTAAAGAGGATTACGACGTTGAAGAAGAAGAAGAAGAAGTCTAACCCTGAAAAAAAATATCTTTTCTAACCATGAATCATCTGAATGGATAAAATTATAAATGAATAAATTCTTGGAAGAATCGGAGAAAGAAGAACCTTGTGGAAGAGTGAAGAAGAGAAGAGGTCAGATGATGGGGCACACACTGAGACATGGGGGACTGCTTAGGGATATCTTGGAGGGGCGCGTGGGAAAGAAAAGGGGAAGGCCCAGATCAGAATATTTCAACCAAATAACTGGGGATATGGGATGCGAGACATTTAGAGAGGTCAAACAGCTGGCGGGGGACAGAGCTGAGTGGAGACGGGTGGTTGCGTCAAACCAGTCTTAGGACTTTATACTCAATGATGATGATGATGACCATGAATGCCTTAATAAGGAAATACTATACCTCACTTGACTCTTTTTCCCATTTGAAATTTTGAAATTCGGTCCGATTAGGTATACTTTCGATTTGTTCCGGAAAACAAAAATATCATCAAAATCTAAGCTTTGGCGATTAAATTTTTTCGCCATCTCCCTATGGCGTGGCAGGAACAAAACAAATGATTGGCACGGCTGGTGTAAATCACCCTGTATCTTAGGCAAATATATATTTACTACGATATAGAAATACATTCCTATAAATATTTTTATAATAATTTTTTTTTTCTAATTTATTTTTCAATTATTTAAATATATTCTTATTAAACTTTTTACTTTTTCTTCTTTCACATTAAAAATTAACTCTCAACTTTAAAGAGAGATTTTATGAATCCGTCAGCTCTTCAAAAATCTGACGAAGCCTTGAGCCTTGAACACAGTTTAATTTACGTTTATCTAAATAAATATTACTTGTATAAATATTTTTATTTTCCTTTTTACATCTCTTCATTCCATTTCATGGCGCTTCAGCTATCATTAATGAAATTAATGTTCTAAATATAAAATATTTAATTGTCTACTCCAATAAATAATATATTATAGGAGTATATAGGAAGAGTGTTTTTTGCTGAACTATATTTATTAAAAGACTAATGTCTAGAGAGTATTTCGATTATCTTCAATATATTACTAATCCTTATCTGTTGATAGTCGAAATTTTTATCTGCTAAAAAGAACTCGCATATAAATCATTTATAAATATATATCGTCGCCTTAGAGTGTAAACCTGCTAACTCACAACAAGGAAATTTTACAGGGCAGAGAAAAAACAAACACAATTTAATATTGTTGTTATAGAAAGAAACTATTTTTCACATTTTTTTTTCTACAACTTACGATCGTAATTTTAAGTAGGAGTTTTACTTGGACAATGCTGCATCTCTTTTCCTTTCGAACGGTATTAATGTCATATTATGATGGAAAATGGATTTAGCAGGTTTACACTCTAAGGCGACGATATATATATATAATATAAATAGTAAACGCCTAAAATTTGTACTAATCGAACAGCATGTCTTCGGTTCTCCTAAAATGTTACTAAAATTTTTATTAACTTGCATATGTGATTTTAAATGTAAAATTTTCCACAATTTAGATTTGGACTTATATATTTAAAAGAACCAAAATAAAAAATATCTTTTTAATAATTAACTTATCTGAATATACAATTTATAATTAAAACAAAAATAATTAATGAAAAGATACCTATACAAGCTTGCTACATCCTTGATGTAAAAGATGTTTTATATTGTTAAAAATCTCAATAAAATCTAAATATAAATTATTTCCTCAACAGGCTATCGCAATTTATTTATTTTTCCACATAAACAATATATGATTCAAGAAAAAGAAACAAGTATTAATCTAATCTAAATAAATTAATCTTAAGAAATTCAAAGAGAAATTCAAAGATGTTTTTATAAAGCGAAATTTAGAGAATACTTAGCCAGACTACCGTTTACTGAAAAACAAATTTACTTATAATTTGTTAAAAATTCCGTTGAGTGGATTTGCTCGCGAATTTACTCCGCGGAATTCTAAATTAATAAGTATTAATCTAATATAAATAAATAAATCGATATATTAAATTCATATAATAAGAACAGATTCTTCTTCTTTAAGGGCCGGTTGTATGTCGCGAAAGTAAATGCTTTTTACCACTAACCAAGGGTAGATGGTAAATGGAGGGGCTGGGGTGGCCAATCAGATGACAGGAACTTTCAGTGTCTGTCATCTGATTGGCCATCCCAGCCCATCCACCATCTACCCTTGGTTAGTGATAAAAAGCATTTTACTTGCGACATACAACCGGCCTAGAGAATGTCATTTCGAGATCTCCCTGACGTTTTGGCTCCTCTCCACATATACCTGTGCTGAGTGTGTTTAGCTGTTTTTACACAGATATGCAGGACCTACTTTTTAACGCCGGTTCCGAACGGCTAGTTTAAAGAGGTTACTAGGCAATTATACTCTTGGTAGGTTGCTATTGCTTTCCAAGAAGAGTCGACTGCAAATATCTGCCGAGACTCTGTCCCGAACCAGCGTATTTCAGGCACACTCTAACCACTGACCCACAGTCGCCTCAAGAACAAATTAAATTTATTAATTTTTTAGCTATATTTTTATAAAGGTTTTTTAATTAAGAACAAATTAAAAAATCTTTTATAAAAATATAACTAAAAAATTAATAAAATTAGAATATTACAACTGCATATATGAATAATTTAATAGTTTTATTAAATTTGCTCCTATAAATATATAAATAATAATAAATCCTATAAATAATATTTCTAAAGACTATCATCAACAACACCTAAAAGAAATTGATTCGTTAAAAATTTTGATTTGTAAATCAATTTTGTTTAATTTTCAGCTTTGATCTTTATTAGAAAATCCATGGATTATCTAAAGATTTTCAATTAATAATAATTTATGTAGTTTTTCAGATTAAACTATTCCATCATCCATTAAATACACGTATAAAGTGCACCAATTCTGGAACATCGGAACATCGTTAATCAGGAAAATCTGAGATTTTCTAAATCATACAACCTCAGACCAACAAAGACTTAACAAAAAATAATTTTCTCCTCGATTATAATAATTCCCCATATGGTAAAGTAAAAACTTAATCTTGTCTGACAATGTTTAAATGTTAAGAGTAGAAAATATAATAAACATATTTTTTGGTTACAACTATCTTTGTTTATTTTTCAAAATAATAATTATCTTTAGACTTTAGATTAATTCTGAATCAAGTTCAACTAGTAAAAATATAATCTTGCGAGCGTGATAACTCCCGCAATCCCACAATACGGAAGTCTATGTTAGGCTAGGAGGCCCTAAATTCTTTAATAAATCTTTATTAAAACTAAAAAATTTTCTATTTTTTTTAATTAATTTATATGAATTTTTCTTATGTTTTTAGAATTAATTTCTTTATATTACATCTTATTTCAAAATGCTCACAAAAATGAACATAGCATATTATCTAACTATTTCATGCTATCTATGTATATTTTTATAATTATTTTGATTATTTATGTCCATCGGTTAAATTAATAAGTTGTTATAGGGAAATAAGGTCAATAGCTTATGCAAATATTTTTTATTTTTTAATAACGTTTCAACTTTGTTGACTTTGTCAAACATAACTTCTTTGATATTTGTCATTTTATAAATATTCATTCTTAGCAAACACATATATTTATTAAAATTAAAAAAAATTTTAATAGGAAATATTTTCAATCTGTGCCTATATGTGTTTGCTAAGAATGAATATTTATAAAATGACAAATATGCAAAGAAGTTAATTTGTTTGATCCCTGAGGAAGTCAACAAAGTTGACGAAACGTTGGCATAAAATAAAAAATATTTGCATAAGCTGTCCTTATTTCCCTACAACAACTTATTAATTATTTTTATAATGTTCTTGATGATATTATTTTAAAAAATAAATACTATTTAAAGTAAATCATGTAATAAAACATTAAACATTTAGAAAAAATTGTTCCTTTTATCAACCAGAAAAATTCTTTGTATCTGAAAAAATTTTGATTAATAAAGATAAAATTTTTCCTGAAATGTTTAATGTTCTGTTAAACGAATTACTATTTTTAATGTGAAACAAGTGACCTAGAAATCTTAACTCATAGTAAATGAATATTGTATATAATATTTATTTATTTTTATCATTTTTTTTATCTTGAATTACTATTTGTTTTTATAAAAGAAATGTATTTATTTCTTATTATTATTAGCAATTTGGGCAATAACACTACTGCAATTTCTAATAAGACAACGTTGCTTATCTTTAATGAAACTTCATCAGGTAAAAGATCTAGAGACCTAAGATTCTATAGAAGTGTGTGTTAATTTAACTTCATTATTTTTTAGATAAATGAATTTAATATTTTTTTTCATCATAATTTATTTCTTATCCTTTTAAGACACTTGAAATATTAATAATGTATGAAAATTTGTCATATTAAAAAAAAAAATTAAAAACAGCATAATAAATATACATATATTATTTAATTTTATAATACTGTAAAAAATAATACTAATGATGATTATCTCTTACTAATATTAATTTTTTTTTTGTAAAATAAAAATTATTATTTCTCATTTGAAACTTTTTATTTTAGGGAAAGTGGTGTAGATTTTAGGTGAAACATGATATTAATTAATAAAGTAGAGTGTAGTTTCACAGTGAAACTACACCCTTTTACTTTATTAATTCATTTGAAACTGTTACCTATTCAAATAAGTAAGGCACTTCTTATTATATTCAATATCAACAATAAGTTCGAAAAGAATCTATGAGAGTAGTGCTGAAAAACGGCATAAAAGATGAGAATTTTAATTTAATTAGCTCACATAGTAAAATTGGAACAAATATAAGTACAAATTGACTAAATGGGCTAGCTAGTTCCCGAAGCCAATTTAATAAATTAAAAAAAAAAAAGTACAAATCATGCAAATCAATAAAAATATTTCAATAGTGATAAAAATATAAGGATATTTAATAATATTCATGAAAGTATCTAAAAAAATAATAATGTTAATTGAAAGTAATGAAAGTCAGCCCTGGGGTAGTGAGGAAAGAAAGAATTAATACATATCAAATAAGGTGTAATTTATTGGAATCCTTCCTCCTTTCCTTTCAAACCGACGTTTCGGAGGATCTTCCCTCCTTCTTCAGGGTTCCAATGGGTCAATGAAAGAAACAAATAAAATGATTCCTTCCTCTCTCCACAGCAGTGTTTAAAACTTTTTCTTCCTTAGAAAAAGCATAGAAAAACAATTTTTTTCCTCCTTTTCTTAATTATCAAAGAAAGAAAGAGAGGAAAAGGAGGAGAAAAAATTGTTTTTCTATGCCTATTCTAAAAAGTTTTAAACACTGCTATGGAGAGAGGAAGGGAGCATTTTATTTGTTTCATTCATTGCAAACCTTGAAGAAGGAGGGAAGAATCCTCCGAAACGTCAGTTTGAAAGGAAAGGATTCCAATAAATTACACCTTATTTGATATGTATTAATTTTTTTCTTTCCTCACTACCCCTGGCCTGCCTTCCATTACTTTCAATTAAAAGTTCTACCAGTCCGTCTCTCTCCAGAGAAAATTTCGTTGCTAATAAAATCGTGATTTTTATTAAAAAATTTGAACTAAATTTTGAATTTTATTAAGATTAGAAAAAAACTGTTAAATCATGTGATTTTGAAATAGAATTTAATTTGAATTAAGAATTTAATCAATACCTAGTGTGTGAATTTAATATGAAGAAAATAACAATTTTTTACAGCTAGAGAGGTCATAGATTCCTATTTTCTATTGTTTTTATACAATTACATGTATTATAGATTCTTAATTATGAAGCATTTGAAATCTAATCATTCAATATCACACCTATTTTAAATAAACAATTCGTCGATAAAAAACATTTCGTAATCAAAATTCTCTTATTGTGAAATTATGTAATTAAGTTGAAGAGAGAAGCGAGATTTCAATGAAAATATGAAAATCCAATGGTGATAAGTTAATCTTTGTGCCTGTGATTTTGATATCAAGAAACAACAACAAAAAATTAGTCAGGCAATAAGTTAAAAATAAAATTGTTTTTCTACGCCTCTGCTAAGGAAAAAAAATGTTTTAAACACTGCTGTGTAGAGAAGAAGGAAGCATTTTATTTGTTTCTTTCATTGGCCCCTTGAAACCTTGAAGAAGGAGGGAAGAATCCTCCGAAACGTCGGTTTGAAAGGAAAGGAGGAAGGATTCCAATAAATTTCACCTTATTTGATATGTGTTAATTTTTTATTTCCTCACTACCCCTGGGCTACCTTCCATTACTTTCAATTAAAAGTTCTACCTGAGGGGTGAACCGCGACCTAAAATCTTGTACACCTACATTCACTTCCACTTTCATTTCCAAGTAGAAGACAATAGATTATCTATTTTTACTTAGAGAAAGTGGTGTAGGTTTTTGGTGAAACATGATATTAATTAATAAGCAAGGGTGTGTAGTTTCACAGTGAATGAAATAAAACTCAAAGAGGTTTATACAAACTCAATATTTTCGGATAATTAGTCCATCATCATGAGTTTACAGGTTAAAAACTGTTTTTAACCTGTAAACTCCTGATGATGGACTAATTATCCGAAATATATTGAGTTTGTATAAACCTCCTTGAGTTTTATTTCATTCACTGTGAAACTACACACCCTTTAGTTTATTAATTGATAGATTATCTAATGAATTCAAAAGACGGTGTACACCTAATTCCAATTGCGGTTCACCCCTCGGTTCTACCAGTCCGTCTCTCTCCAGAGAAAATTTCGTTGTTAATAAATAATAAATGTATTAACCAAAGGGCGATATTTGCGAGGGGGGGATTATGTCACGTTACGTCACCGATAAGTTCTTACAATATAAATTATGAACAAATTTTTTGAAAAAATAATCTTAAAGTTGCAATATCCAATACAAGAATTGAACTTGGCTTGTTTAATGAGCATTTAATTGCAAGGGGTGATCATGTTTTGGGAGGGTGGTGGGAATCTTGACTAAGGGAGGCAGACCAGGGCCAGGGTATAGCCGGAGGCGAAGGCCCGGCCGGCCGGCATGCGCCCGCCCGCCCGGGTCTTTTCCGGTGGTGGGTATCGATCGTCGACGTCGACCCTTGCCAAACCTGGCCTAGCGAGTGACGTCACGACCGAGTGCGCCACCTGGGTGAGGAACGCAAGGGCCCAAGTCCCAAATCCCAAATCGGCTCCGGGCCGGCTACTGCACCGCAAGACAGCAATGCCTGCTCAGGTGGTAACCACCATGTGATAACTCTGTGATAAAACTAACAAATTCAATTGGAATGATCTCATTTTCGAAAATTCTCTAGTATAAATAAATAAGCTTACATCTTCTAGTCCATCACTATGCTCATGGAAATCTGACAAGAATGGATGTCTCTGCATTTAGTAAGTTTAACTCACAAGTTAATTTTATATAGATTTCTAATTATTAATCAATATTCAACATATTTGAATAATTCATAAATAACAAGATGATAAAAATTGAACTTTCAAATTCTCATACAAGAAGTAGTATAAATAAATATACATTTGTCTCAATATATAAAATTTGACGACATTCCACTTCTTTATTTTATTGAAATCAATAGTATTTTGCTCAAAGATTAATTGTTATAGATGTTGAACATTGATTCATAAACGTACACATGTAATTTGTGTTAATAGTTGATTATTAATTCTTAAGTTAAAAAAAATATTCATACATACCTATATCCTTATTTTAAAATTAATTGCGACATTGGCCCTTTGGTACATTAACATTTTTTGATTAACTTTAAATAAATTTCATCTAGAATTTTTGGTATATAAAATATTATCATTGGGTTAGCAATCCTAAGACTGGTTTGACGCAACTACTCGTCTCTGTTTGAACTTATCTCCTGTCTTGTAAAAAATTTTCAAAATATTTATTTTTACTCACTTTATAATTTTCCATAAAAATTGATAAAGGGATAATTTATATAGAAACGTTTATGCATTAATTGGTTGTTTATAATTGTATTTATTATTTAAGTACCAAAATAAATTAATAAATATATTAGGCAATTTTTTTCATCTAATTATATGGACTATTTGATCATTGTAATGATTATTCTATATTTATTTTCATTCAATTTCCTCAATTTTGAAATTACTTAAAAGTTAAAATTTTGGAGAAAAAATATAAAAATGCATTTTTTTTATTATTAATCTAGCTAACATTATTTTTAAAATAATAATTTATATCCATAAAGAAATTTTCGGATCGAAACTTTTCTTATCCCTTTCCTTTAATTAGTATTGATTTTGATATTTATTTTTAATAAAGATATATTCTGTATCGATCGTTAACTTTTCGATCGGAAGTCTAAACAAGTTTCAATTATAGAATACAGGTTTTATTTTAAATTATATTCTTTAAAGTTATTAAATATAGACGTGTATATTTAGGGCTTAGGGTTGAAAGATGAGAACTTACCAAAACCACGAAAATTGTCGTAATGCGGTAAATGCAGTATGACCTACTAATATTACTACGAGAATAAATTAATAATAAATTTTAGAATAAATTTTAAATTAAAGATGTTTAAAATGGATGAATCCATTTGAAATAGGAAATCCGAAATCGTGAAAAAATATTCATTTGAAATGAAAATATAGAAATAAGTAGTTCAATCGAAACAAATAAATAAACTGCAACGGATCGTTGCTAAACTTTATCCAAATTCATTTGAAATATTAATATGTTCTAGAGTAAAGTACATTAAAATATAATTTTACTAAAAACTTTATTTAACCTTTTTGTGGGTCCAAAGGTACTTAATTAGGATATTAAATTTCATCAAAATTGGTTAAGTCATTTTCAAGATATTTAGAAAAAACTAAAAAGTACTGAAATAAAGTACTAATGTTTGTGGACCGATATGTACCAAAAACTAATCAGCGCTTCATTTTGTTAAAATACTGGTAGGTTTTCAATTTCAATTCATTCGGTGCAACGGTGTGGAAAAATTCGTGGACGAAAAAAACGATAACACACACACATCCATCCATCCATCCGCACGCAATTCCAAAAAAAATGGCACTTTTTGGCCTCTCGGCGAGATTCCAGGTAATTTTTGGCAAAACCGTCACGTGCTAAAATTCAATCTCATTGAATACTTCAATTTGTGACCTTAATTGAGTCCATGGGTTCCGTAGTCTTTACCTGAGGACCCTTTGAAGTCGCGCTTGCCGCGAGAGCGATTCCAATACTTTCTCCCATGCTTCGCATTGGATAAAGTAAAAAGCTGTCAAGTTCAAGGAGAACTCACATTCTAAAAGTCCCGTAGTTTTTTTCATCCAAACTAATTGTTTAAAACAACCAAAATGATTTTCATCGAAATTAGTCACACTAATCTACGCTCAGGAATTTTCACAGATTTTTAAATCAAAGAGCTGTTAAGTTAGAGGGGGAATACTGCTGGGTGACTTTGTAAGCTCATAACGCGCGAATGGGGTGTCAAAATAAAAATAACCAAATAACATTTTTAATTGGATTTTAAAAAACCTATTCAACTGTAGCCCACTTAATGGGGTAGGCCATATCTATTTTTGCATCAGCACTTGTTATATTTGTGGAGAGGTACCTCATTTTTTGTTTGCCTTTGACGAGTGGATTATCAGCGGATCATTAATTTCTAACTACCTGCTATATTTCTCATTCCTAGCTTTAATAGTTTAAAAGCTACATGACTATCAAAGAGAAACAAAGAGGCTGTACCTCTGCTTGATGCAAATAAACATGACACACTTTATATATCTGTATATAAATTATTTATTTGTTTGAGACTATAGTTTCGAAGGCTTGGCCTCATCATCAGTCTTTTAATTATAAATATTATTTTTCATTGGATCAGTATCGAGTGGATATTGAAAATGTTTGAAAAAAAATCTCAGCTGAATAGCCAGGTAGAATTAAATTTTTTTCATTCACCTGAGAAAGAAGAGAAATTTTTTTTCAAAAATTTTCAATATCCACGCGATACTGATCCAATGAAAAATAATATTTATAATTAAAAAGACTGATGATGAGGGCCAAGCCTTCGAAACTATAGTCTCAAACAAATAAATAATATATATACAGATATATAATTTCGATATATATGTGCGTGTGTTTATTTGCATCAAGCAGAGGACAACCTCTTTGTTTCTCTTTGTGAATCAACAACTCTGCTACTCTCGGCAAAACAAAAAACTTTTTCAACTACATGACTATGACAGAGAGACAACGAACGCCTCTGTTTTTTAACTTTTTATTTTATCCCTAGCGTAGCATATCTAAGTTCTTTGGGATAATGTATTGTTTGATATGCACTTCTAAATATTACCTATAATGAAGAAGAAGCCTGTTCCATAGACGAAAGTTTTTAAGCCCTGATTTTCTTAGTCCTGGACATTATATTACCATAAAATTATTATTATTATTTTTTTTTTTGTTTTTTTGCCGAAAATAGAGAAGATATTTAATTTATAAGAAATAAATCAAAGAACTTGTCTTTTGCTTAGTATGAATAAATATACATATACTGGGGGTGTCTAATTATACGTGTTCCAATAAAATATCTCTGATATTAACTTTATCAAATAGTTAGAAAAATTGTATTTATTTTATAGTCACACATCTTTATTTTACAACTAAAATCAATGCTTTGTAGTAACCATGAAAATAGCACCTGTGTTCAAGGGCTTCTCCAGAAGATGGCAAGGTGCTCTGGCCCCTGGCCTCCAAGTCCTGATTTTTTTTTAAATGTTTCAAGTAGAAAAATATTATTTTTATCCTAACTTCTCACCTATTAAATGTATTTATTTCTCTTCTTATATATAATTAGAATTTAAAAGTTTATGTTTTGCCGAGAGTAGCAGAGTTGTTGATTCACAAAAGAGAAACAAAGAGGCTGTCCCTCTGCTTGATGCAAATAAACATACACACATATATATCGAAATTATATATCTCTATATATATTATTCATTTGTTTGAGGCTATAGTTTCGAAGACTTGGTCTTCATCATCAGTCTTTTTTAATTATAAATATTATTTTTCATGGGGTCAATACCGTATGGATATTGAAAATTTTAACTGGCTCCAAGCTAAGTAAAGATCAAAAATTTTCAAATCGAATGAAAAATAATATTTATAATTAAAAAAGATTGATGATGAAGACCAAGTCTTCGAAACTATAGTCTCACAACAAATAATATATATATATATATATATCAGATATATAATTTCGATATATACTTGTGCATGTTTATTTGCATCAAGCAGAGGACAACCTCTTTGTGATATAATTAGAACTTTATTCATTAAATTTTAACTTTTTTTATACAAAATATATATTTTTACTGTTTATATCCTTTAAAAATCATTTTCAAGATTTATTTCATATGTGAACATTTAAGTGGATATCAAGACGAATTTTGGCTCTGCAATTTTCACCTTAAAAGCGATAAGTTTTTTTCATTAATTTTTTGTATTTCATGCCAAACAACGGAACCTTAAACAAAATTAAAGCTTTTTGTCTAATCATTTTTTTTTAATAAATGAAATTCCTTTAATTTGAAGAAAAATACTTACCTGTCTCCGGACCGATTAGAAACATAAAACTCCGCCTGTGTGTTCTAGGTTATGCATTCAAATCGAACGCTCTGAATTGCTGGTTGCATCATTAGGCGTTAAATATTAAAACCTTAAGTATTCAAATATCAATCACTTTGTCGCTCTTGTGACGTCACCAGGGTTGAAAATCCACTTGCCCTGACGACCACTATGTTGTGTATCGTATTTTCTCTTCAAACGGCCAAGCCGTTTCTGATAATTTAGGTGTCGATCGATTGGTAGAAATTTGAGAGATACAAGGTTATATTGCATTTAATTTTATTAATTTATATAGAGACGAAAGATTAAATATTGGATTAATAGATTATTAAATTAAATTATAAATATTAATAGATTATTAGATTTTTTAAAATAAAAAGAATCGAATCAAGATTAAGTATAAATCTTTATTAATGTAAAAAGTATGCAACAAATATTTTAATTCTATAAAATTTATAAAAATACAAAACAAGTTTTTGATAATGTTTTAACCCCACATTAAATTTTACTATAACATTCATGAAAAAATTCTACACCTAAATAATACATTTTAACAATAGGTTTTATTATTTAATTTTACAATTAGTAAATTTCGATATTTTTCTAGTCTAGGTGTATCGTGCCCTATACGACCTTATGAAAATGACTTGCTATGTGAAATTAATACTGACCAAAAAGGGGGAATAAACAAAAATCGAAGAAAGCTAATATTTCTAATAAAATAGTTTCATAATTAAAAGGAGATATTATTAATTTCTAATGGCTCCAAAATTAAGTGTGGGATAGGGCTCTTTCGTAAATAATTATAAATTATTTTATTACAAATAAATATTAAATATATATACTTATGTGCTGTCTAAATGGGCTATGTTCCCGAGGACAATAAATAAAATAAATAAAATAAATATTAAATATATGAGAGTGGCCAGGTGTTTTTTTTTTTTTTTTTTTTAAATGATATTGATGTGAGAAGGAGATACACCAGAAGGTGCATCCCCTAAAGGCCTGTATGGGATGGCCCCTCCATCGTGAAAAGAACAGAGTAGAAGGAAAGAAGCCGGAATCACGAGCCAAATCTCAGAAAGTTAGATACAGTCCAATTTACTAAGTTTTTTAAGGGCTTCGAGCAGTGGTAAATTCTCCGCACGATAAATTAGGTTAAATTTATCTCCCACTTAATTTTTATTACCAGACCCTATACTTACAGAAAAAATGTCTGGGTATAGCCGGGAATTGAACCCGAGACCTCCGGGTTGCCAACCAGAGATGCTGACCATTAACCAGAGAGCGGACAAGGTGTATGGTAAAATCATGTGGATGGCCATATCAGTTAATTTTAATTAATAGTAGAGTAAAATAATAATTTTAGAATGATTAGTATTCTCGTAACCCAGGGTTTCTCAAAGTGTGTTCCGCGGAAGCCTGGGGTTCCATGAAAACTCGTCAAAATTAACGGCAGGTGAAAAAATTCTAGCGTTCAAAAGAAAGGTGCAATTTTGGATTAGTTGTGTGAATTCCATTCCTATAACAACGCTTTAACTCGAATCACAACATTGTTGGGTTCCACACTTACCCTCCAAACGGAAAAGGGTTCTGCATTCAAAAAAGTTTGACAAACACTGTACGTAACCTATCAAAGGTTTTCCTCGTCTAAATACAATATTTTTTATTAATATTAATTTACTATACAATTTCGATGATCCGCCGTTGACTATCTTCAGCAGTTATTAACGTTATTAATTTTTTGAAAATTCTCAATAGAAACATCTTATTCTTCATTCAGTTTCATAGATTTCTACGCATATATACTTTCAGCTATCATTCATCAATATCTAATTGATATTAATTCATGAAAGTGAATGAAGAATTTTTATTGACAATTAAAAAAAAACAGCCAAGCAGGAGTGAGACACGCAGACCAACAATTTCCTGCTATAATATTTACCTATATATTATATTTTATGTATATTTATGAGAATTTGGAGATTTTTATTTAAGATATTTTAAATATCTTAACCTCAATCAATTTTTTTCAAAAACTCTGTTTCTCTCAACAAGATTTAATTTTATTTTTAATAATAATTTTTATTATAAAAAACATTATGAAAAATATCTAATTTGATTTAAACACGCGGCTCATGACTTACAAGTCTAGCTAGGTACTAACGGAAAATTCCCTATAATAAAGAGAAGTTGTCTTCTATTCTATTCTACTAGTTGTTATGGATAAGTTTTATTACATCTTACCCTATGTCATAATTGGTTCTCGATCGCGATCGGACGATGTAAAAATCAAACTTAAATAATGAAGCAGGGTGTCCTATTTAAACTACAAATGTTGTTGATGGAAGAGATCGCTCACGATGGTTTGTTTTGAAATCGCTAAAAATTTTAATATGAAAGAAGAAAAAGTACAAAGTTTAATAAGAAGTGCCTCCGGAGCACCGAGCGATGCTCGGTAACTTTTGCCTCTAAATAGTTTAAATTTCAAGGATCTTCAACTTACCGAAGACAATATATGAATGATTAAAATATTTATTTTACGACACTCCTAATTTACACCCCTTTCCTTTATTCCAATCGGATTAAAATTTATACACAACTAATAACTCATGACACTTGATAAGTACCTACACCAATTTAAAAAATAGTTAGTGCCGTTTTTGAGAAAATAAAAAAGAAAAAACGAAAAATCTATCATGTAAATGTTCACTTACGGTGCTCTGATTTCAACCAAAAACTTGCTGTACCCCTTCTAGCCTATATCGAGCTTAAGTATCCGAATTTTGTAGCTCTGAGATTTATGGTTGCGAAACGCAGGGTGGGTACATTCTTACGTATATAAACATCAACTTCCGGTACTTCTATTTTAGCCAAAATCTTGTGATACTTCTGGTACCCTCTAGATAGCTTAAGTTTCAAATTTCAAGGCTTTGTGACTTACCGAAGACGAGATATGAACGATTAAAATATTTATTTTGGGACATGACTAATTTACATCCATTCCTTTATTTCAATCGGATTAAAAATTTGACACAACTAATAACTCATGACACTTGATAAGTACATCAATTTTTAGCGAAATCGTTAGAGCCTTTTTCTAGAACCCGATTGGATATATATATATACAAGTATTGCTCATTTAATAATATAAGATACTCGTATATAAACATCGCTCTGTCGCTTTAAGAACAAATCTATACATGAGAAGGGATGTGTCCTAATTAGTTATGCACTTCGAGCGACCAACTCGATATCGCATCGGATAATCGCTTTAAAACAAACCAGTTTGATTTTGGTCGCCCGATGAGATATGGATTTTGAAGAGATTTTGATAAATGAAGTGCGAATCAACCCAATTTTTTTTTTAATGCAATCGAATGCAAGAAGGGGTGCACCAGTAAAGATGCAGCCCCTATGGATCTCGAAAGACCCTTGCATTACCGAAGAGAAGGGAAAGTTGATTAAGTGAGAGAGTGTAGACGTAGGTATCTATGCACTCGGGTTTTGAAGGTTTGAAGATTATAAGTGCTGGGAAAGATGGAGGCTGTGAGAGAGTTCCAGTTCCTTGAAGTCATGGGGATATATGTATTGGCGAATGAAGTGGTCCGGCACTTTTCTAATTTGACCTCGAAAGAGTGTTGGGAGTCAGCAAAACGCGTGTAACGTGCAAAGCATGCTTTGGGGGGAATTATTGATTTTATCTCATTAGAGCACCTGCCGTGATAGTATCTATAGAAAAGGGAAAGGGCAGAGACATTTCTTCGAGGAGTCGGTGAGGGTAGAATCGTCAATTAGCCTGACGGCTCGTTTCTGAATTGCATCCAGGGTAGCAAGAAAATATTTAGAGGCTCCTCTCCATAGATGAGAGCCGTATTCGAGACAGGGGCGGATTTTGGCCTTGTAGAATATGGAATATACGTAGTGATAGTTACAAACAAAAACACTTGTTTAAAAAAGGCTTCGTCCTCTTGTCTTCGCAGCTCATGATATAAATGGCGAAACTCTCCGAGTTCAGATTGGTCTGTTTTCTTTTATTCTGAAGAAATTCTGCAAGAAGTGACATTTCTTAGCAAAAATGCTGCATCCTCGTTTCTCGAAGACATTTCAGCTTGGAAACCGGATTGCAAATGCACTTAGGTGGTCGCGCGATGGTCAAATGCACTTAGGTGGTCGCGAGATGGTGTGTTGATCGGACTGACATACGTCTGGTCGCACGAATAGGCATTCGCTATTAGGACACCCATTTTTGATTGCGCGATTAACACGCGATGCGACCGACCATCGTCGAAATATTGTATTCACCCCTTTGGGAATTGAAGTGTCCAAAAGCAATTCAGATTGATGACTGTCTTTCGAGGCGAAACCAATCTAGCATATATAGTATATAACATGTTTAATCCCATTGTTTTTCGAGACTTGGGCTCATTTCCCGAGGGGCTTAAACAATTCTTGTGTCATGTAATACAAATTATTCATAACAACTAAGAATATAAGAGATTATCTCCCGTGATTCCCTTAGTAATCTTAATTCTGTTTCTCTCGTTAACCTGAACTTTTACATTAATTTCCGTATAGAAAAGATCATATATAACATGAAAAAAAATAAATAAAACCAACTTCAAAAAAAATTAAATGCAACAAATAAAATAATAGAACTTAAAAATAAAATAAAATCCACTAAAAGGTATAAAATAATTATCTTATTTAGTTACAACTAAACGACGAAATATTAACATGAAATTACTTATTGAAGTCGGTTCCAAACAAACTATACCTATAAGCGAGCGTACCGCCAAACGTACTAGTGCGATCATAAAATGTATATGTTTGGCACCTACTTCAAAGTAATTTCATGTTAATATTTCGTCGTTAACGTTTTCGGGTTTTAATTAATGTTATATGATTTTTTTATAAAAGATTTTATTTATCATAATTTCTATTATTTGCTCATAAGAATTGGAGATTTACGTTATTTCGTCGTTGATCATATCATCAGAACTTGACCAAATTAATATGGCACCATCCCTAAGATACCCCTTTTCAATAAAAAAAGAATCATCGAAATCGGTTCATAAACAAAGAAGTTAGGCCTGAACAAACCTAACAAAAAAGGTCTAATACCAATGAAAAAACGGAACCAATCGGAAGCTAGACTGAACCCAATGCAAAAAAATCATCAAAATCGGCTCACAATTGGCGGAGATATGAGGTAACATAGACAACAAAAAAAAAATTCAGTCGAATAGAGAACCTCCTCCTTTTTTGAAGTCGGTTAAAAATACTATTTCAAAATTATGCTTATTTGTCATTTATAAGCAGACTAATAGTGTTGATATTCGATAATTTTTTTCACAAATTCAAATAGACTGGTCTAAGGTTCAAAACTGCTCTAAAATTGTCAGCTTTGTCGTCTCCACTCACCGACATTTTTAACAAAAAAAAAACTCTGGAAATAGAGTTTTATTCTAATTAAACACACATACACATATCTACTACTAGCGGTCTAGGAGCCAAAGGCTCATCCCCACCCATGCAAGCATTCATATGGTATCCGTATTCTAATTAATCAGCTCATTTGAAAGATAATTATCACCCTTGGATAGAAATAGAAAATATTTTTAATTTTCGACCCAAAAAAATCAAAACGAATTCCTCCATAATAATACTATCCAATCATTACAATTTTCGATTTCGGATAAAATGAATACCACATATAACTTGTAAATTTCAAGTCTGTGTCTTATTTTGTCTAAGAGCTGAATTACTCTGACAATCCAGGTAAACATCGTAGCAAGGCTTACAGAACCCCATTTTACGTTTGTACAGAACATCGAAGTTAATTTCTAATTAAGATAAATATTCCTGATGTATGACAGGTAGAAAATTTTAGTTAATTTGTTTAATAAAACCCGAAAAATACCTTTAAACCACTAAAGTTATAACGTTAAAAAATATACCGGCCAAGTGCGAGTCGTAGTTTCATACCGAGGGCTACTACTAATTTAAGAATTTTTCCAGAATTTCAAATTCATTACATGAGTGAAATTTGGATGACACCAAAATCACCTAAAAATGCTTACTTTGGGGGTCATTCGTAATTTTAAATTAACATTAATTCAAGAGACTAATTTTACTTAAAGGGATCTTTATAGCTTTAAAGGGATACCTGATAGGTTATGATACATTTTTTTTTATTTTCCACCCCACAAAAATAATAATCATTCGATTAAAGTTTTAATACGATTTTTGATTTCCGGGAAAATGAAGACCTACACCTACACATAAGTAAATTTCAACTTTGTATCTCATTCAATTTAAGAGATACAATGCTCTAACCGACAGAAAGACAAACTACATTCATAGAGTCCTGTTTAACTTTTGAACGAAATCCTAAAAAGTTCGTTATAAACTTCGATATTTTTAGCTTAAATTAAATAAATATCATTCAGAGTCGAGCTTTGACCTTCAAAGGAGACACGTCGAGCTGAACCTTGTACTGAGATAAGCATTCATTGATTACTTTTTTGTTTGTTTATTTTTTTCTATAATTTTTATTATAGAAATTATATACATATAACTAACCTGTATAGTAATAAAATATAAAATCCTACCCGGCTCATGGCGGAGTCGGGGGGTAATGTTGGGGGATGTCCCTCAGACATCCCGGATACTGCGAAAAATAAAAACTTTTTTCAAGTGAAAGAATTTTTAGATACAGATGCGGGGCCATTTCAAATTATCATTGAATCTACGGAAAATAATATAGGAAAAATTCATCCCATGAAATTGGGTAGAATCATAAAGACCAATTTTGAAAACCTTCAAAATAACATTAAAAATATTTCCTATTCAGGCCAGAATCGCATAAGGATAGAGTTTGATACAGCCAGATCGGCTAATCATTTCATTAAGTCTGAATGGCTTAAAAACTCAACATACAAAACATTTATTCCCAATCATCTAGTTACGAGACAAGGTGTCATTAGAAATATTGATACTGAAGTTGATGAAAAATATATTTTAGAGAATATAAAATGCCTTCCTTTTAAAATTATAAATGTAAGAAGAATGAACAGAAAAACCAAGATTAATGATCAGGTTGAATATATTCCTACAGGAACTGTAATGATTACGTTCAGAGGAACTTACCTTCCCACAGAAGTTAGTATCGACGATTTTAATTCAATGGAAATATGTGGAATTAGCATATCCTTAAAAAATTTTAACTTAAATTTATACTCAGTCTATGTGTCCCCTGGGAAAAAAATCCCATATAGGGAATGGAATAAATTAAATAATTTCAAAAAGGGACCAACTATAATTGGCGGAGACCTTAACAGCCATCATATGGTCTGGGGATGTAAAAAAACGACACAGGCGGGAGTAAAATTACTCGAAAATATAGATAAGGAAAACCTTATAATTTTAAATGATGGTTCTAATACGATGGTTGAAAGAAACAATAGAATTTCATCCCCACTTGATCTAACTCTGGCTACAGCAGACATTGCTCCAAATATTGAGTGGCGGGTAGACCCAGATCCAATGTCCTCCGATCATCTTCCAATAATACTAAATATTAATCTTCCTACTAAAATTAAAGTAACACAAAATAATAATAACACTGCAAACTATGGTCCCATAATTAAATGGAATCTAGACAAGGCTCGATTTCACACTGTATCAGAATATAATCTTAGAAAACCTACCTGCAACATACACCAATCCAGCAGAAAGGTATGAAAATTTCATAAAGATAATAGAAACAGCTGCTAATCATTCAATACCACAGAAAAAAACTAAAACATTAAATAAAATAAAATCACCCACATGGTGGGATAAGACCTGCACTGAAATGGATTAAGTTAAGAAAAGAAGCGTTTATGAAATATAAAAGAAATATGAATCCAATTAACTATAGAGGAATACAAGAAAACAGAAAAAGAAACCAAAGATTATTTTAAAAGAAAAAAATAACCAGTTGGAAAAAAATTCTGTGGCAGTTTAACTAAGGACTACTCAATAAAAAATATATGGGCTAAAATCAAAACTATGAAAAACATTGGATCTTTAAGAAATAATAAAGTAAAAGAGTCGGTGATTGAAGAATTTAAGGAAATATTGGCACCTCCAACAGTCACACAAGAAACAGTGATTTATCCCAATCAGGATCAGTCTCATTTTTAAATGATAATTTCACTATTGCCGAACTAGAATTAACCTTAAAATATAAACGAGATACATCACCGGGATTTGATAATATTTCTTACAGCATGATAAATAATATCCCTTTAGAGGGCAAAGTAGAATTAGTGAATATATTTAACTACATATATCAAAATCAAGATATACCGGAGATATGGAAAACCCAAATTATTGTCCCTATCCTAAAACCTGGCAAAATACCTGATGATCCTACTTCATATCGACCTATTGCACTAAACTGCTGTATGGAAAAAATATTTGAATCATTAATAAAAAATAGACTAAGCTGGTGGCTGGAGAATAAATTATTGTACCCCAGCCATCAATTTTGGATTTAGACGAAATAGAAGCACTATGGACAACCTTACATTTCTCACAAATAATATCTATTCAACATTTGCAAGAAGGGAATATTTAACGGCTGTATTCTTAGACATATCGAAATTGCTTATAACAATTAGAAAATCATAGATCAAAGATGAATTTGTCATCTATTAATTCCGATGGAGTGGAATATTTTTAATTATATGTCAGAGGTTGTTTTCACCCCCTCGGGAATCGAGCCAGAGTGCCAGTAACAGCAATCCGGGCCACCTGGCTCACCTGCGGGATACAGGCGAGGGTGAAAAACAACCCCTCTAACCTATAATTAAATATTCCACTCCATCAGATTAGCACAGATGACACCATCTTTGATCTATGATTTTCTGTAAATTTGAATCTATTACCATCGGCAAATTAATATCTTTCATATTAAATTAAGGAAGAGTTGATCATTCCATTGCCCTTCAATTTTGAATTTCTTCAAAAAAATTCGAAACATCAACCACCTTTATTTAAATTATATGGCATGGCTATATGTTTAATTTACGAATCACTATATCATAATTTTTACAAATTGAGATAACAATCGCTTTGAGTAAAATATTTTACGCGTTGCTATGTCAGAGAGGTTTCGTATCACAGGTGGGCCAGGTGGCCAGTTGCTTTATTACTAGCACTCGGGTTCGATTCGAGAAATTTGAAAAGCAACGCTCCTGGGCTTGCCATATAATTAAAAATATTCCACTCGCATCGGAATTAATAGATGAGACCATCTTTGATCTATGATTTTCTAATGAAATTTGAATCTATTACTGCATCGGCAATTAATATACCAGCTTATAACAATGTTGACCTAAATTGCTTAGCCAAAAATTTATGAATAAATTAAACTTGCCCGACAAGCCAACTAACTGCATATTAAAATTATTTGTAAAGAAAAAGCCTATATTGTTAAAAATGACAATCGATTAGTAGGGTCAAAGCTATATATACAAAGACATTCCACAAGGGAGGCCGTGCTAAGCCCAATATTATATGCTTTATATACCAAGGTATTAGAAGAAGGGATCAGCAAGCCAGAAATTCTAAAATTATCCAATATGCTGATGACATTTGCATATTCACAAGCTCCAAGTCTGCAGTATATAATGCTAATTTAATAAATAACGAACTTAAAAAAATCCTAGAAATCTAAACAATTTGAACTTGGAAATTTCAGAAAGTAAAACCGAAGTAATGATTTTCACTAGAAAAAATACATCTCACAATTTTCCCCTTATAATATTAAATAATAAATCACTGAATTTCACTGAAAAAACCAAGTTCCTGGGATCACATCTGGATCCCAAACTTAAGTGGACCCACCATATTAATTATAACAAAAACAAAAAATGCTGAAAAAAGGGATAAATATTTTAAAAAATGACCAATCGGACATGGTGGGGAGGACACCTCTATCTGCCCCTAATGATTTATAAATCTTTAATAAGGTCTATCATTGATTATGGATCTATATTATATGGGAATGCGTCAAAATACGAGCTAGCTATTATAGACAGACTACAATATAAGGCCATAAGAGTATCATTGGGCCTTATGTTGTCAACACCAACAAATAGTCTCCTGGTAGAGGCTGGTGAACTACCCCTGAAATTTAGAAGAAGTAAATTTAGCTTTCAAATTTTTACTCACCAGAATAAAAGAGATGAATACGATCCAGTTATCTCTTCAGTGAAATATTTCTGACAATTTTAGCCCTAATTGTTACCTACATTCCCAACATATATAAAATATTTCAATCTATGTCATCAATTTCTAATAAAATGCAAATAGATAGATTTATTAATTTTGAAAAATTATATACAGCCTCATTTGTAAATATTAACATTGATAACAATACCTTGCATAAGGGAGATTTAAATCAAAATGAGATCTTTAAAAACTATATCAAGAGTTTTATAATCAGTACAATATATTCTTCACAGATGGTTCAAAAGACACAGCAAATGATTTGGTAGGGTGTGCATTTGCATGCCCGAATATAAATATATTTAAACAATTTAAGATGGAACCAGAAAACTCTATATACTCGGCAGAGGCATATGCCCTGTTGAAATGTTTAGAATATATTAAAAATAACAACATAAAATTCAATTTAATATGTACTGATTCGAAAAGTCTTACAGATGCTTTAATCAACAAAGATATTTTAAGATCAAATTATAATATATTAAAAATTTGTAATTTATTATATGATTTATTTATTAATAATAATACTGTAGACATTGTCTGGATTCCTGCACACCAGGGAATCATAGGCAACACAATCGCTGACTATGAGGCCAAGCAAGCCAGTAAACTCCCTACAGCATCAAATGAAAAAATCATATGGTCCGACTTCCTGGTAGTACAAAAATGTAAATCATTGAGAATTATGGCAAGAAACGTGGGAAAAGGATACCAAAGGTCGACATTTATATAAGATTAAACCTACGGTGTCCTATTACCATGGTTTAAAACAGTAACATTCCACGCAAAGCTATTACATCAATTTCAAGAATGAGGACTGGACACTCATCACTGAGTTACATCTGCATCGAATTGGAGTGGTGGAGTCCCCATTGTGTAGGTGTGAACTTACCAGTGAGGGAGGAGCTAAATCATGTGCTGCTTGAATGTGAGCTAAACAAAAGTGGACACAAATTGCTATACTGTGAAATCAACGAAAGTGTAAAATTCCCAATAAATAGTGATTATCTTTTGTCCTTGTGTGAGTGCAGTGAAAAAGTTGTGATGGCTCTTCAGAGATTTGTATTAAGGGCTAGTGTAAATATTTAAAATTATAAAATAATACAAAGAATGTGATTGGCTAAATGGTTCTGACCAAAAGCCAGGAAGGGGGGAAAAAAAACCTTCTCCCTTTAAAAAAAAAAAAAAATAATATAAATAAATAAATATCATTATAAGTAATGCTATTTATATAAATTTATCTTTATATATATTTTTTAATGAATCTTAAATTGAAATTATATTACTGAATACGCTCGGCAGATAATGCAATTTGCCTATCTCCTCAGCAGACCGAAGTATTGAATTAACTCGAAAATTTTCAATTTTACTCTTATTGAAAGAAATGTCTGTAATGTGGCCCTTAGGGGAGGCCGGAGGGGCAGTTGTATGGTAAAGTTATTAAGATAGCCACATCACATACTTTTTGTATGTTTGGCAGTTGTATGGTAAAGTTATTAGATAGCCACATCACATACTTTTACACGCTTTATATTAGCTTCACCTGTATGTATGTATCTATCTATGTATTTATCTATCAATGTGACGTTTGTTCTGTTAAATTTCGCAAACATTTCATTCTGTTAATTCCCGGAAACTTTTCTCTATAAAAATAATGAAGCACTAAAAAATAAAAAAATAAATTATATTAAAAAAAAACAACTAAAAAACACGCTTATAAAAAGTAAAAAATATGTAATAAACTTAAAGTCAAAAAGCGTGGGGCACTTTGTCGAAATTAATTAAAAGTAAATGCTTCTACGCCATACACTTTTTGACTTTATGTTTATTACATTATTTTGTACTTTTTATAAGCGTGTTTTTAGTTTTTTTAAATATAATTTTTTAGACAGCGTGTTTAGTTATATTTTAATTATTTATATTTTTATATATTATTTATCAATATATATTGATATATATTTATTGGAGGAATTCTGCTGAAGGTTTGGTTTAAATAGAAACATCTTTCAATTAAGGAGGTCCTTTCGCTCCAGTTGAGTCAAAAGAAGTGTAATATCTAATATTTAATAAAATAAGTTAAAATACAAATGAAAAATAATAGAATTAAAAAAAAATAGTATGAAAGCCGTAAATGTTTGAAATAAAAACAATTATAAAAAAATAATTAAATACAAAAGTTAGTTTGATTTATTCAAATCAACTGATAATAATTTGGCAATGCGTTGTATTAATACTGTTTATGCTTACATCCAAACATAGCATTTATGTGATTTTTTAAAGTAAATATCTCAGCAAATCCGACGGTCAATGATATATTTTATTGCAAAAAAAGAAACCTGCATGTTTCAAAAAGCTAATTTTTAGTTTTTTTTAACTTTATCTATTCAACTAATAGTAGTATAATTCAAGAGAAAGTGTCAAGATCTTAATTTTCCATAAGACTCTGAGAAAATGTTTAAATTTTCAAAATTTTGCTCGCTAATGTGTGATTCAAACTTCACAGCATAGATAGAGACTTAAACTATTATAAAAAATTAAGTTATAGTTATAATTAGAGACCGGATTCCTATCCAATTGCAAATTTTCTTTGCCACCACATACGACCCAGGGGATAAATTATCTATCCGAATCATGCATCTAGGATACTGTGGGTTAAATTTTATACTGCATATTTTTGCATATTTGAGTAATATATCATAAAATTGCGTATTTGAAGAATATTGCATAATATTGCATATTTGAAGGATTTTTTGGGCAAAATACAGAATTTTTTAAAAGTAAATTTTCGGAGAAAGAATGAAAAAAATGGAGAAATAAAACAGGGAGCATTATTTTTTTAAAGGCCTTCGGTAACTATAGTCGATTTTGGCCATTGAGTGTTCATGTGTGTGTGGAAGTGTCTGTAAATTAGTGTAGGGATCAGAGCCGATCAAATATTTCCATTATTTTATTAATTTATTATTTGTAGGTACGTCAATATGAAAAACTTGTTAATATAAAAAATAAAAATAAAAGGAGTACAATACAATTAAAACTACCCCACCCCCCCCCCCCCTGTATTTTATCGTTCACATTTTTTAAACATTATGTTTATTAAGTATGTTGGTTTATGACGATGTTCAAGCGGGAGGCCCAGGTTTCGAGCCTTGCTAGCATATAAAATCTCGGCTCCCTCACTAACACTACTAACATTTTACTGATGTGCTCTCGAAATGGACTGTGTTCACAGTGACATAAATAAAAAATAATATATATATATATATATATATACCTAATGAGAATTTTGTGCAATTTTTTACTCAATAAAAGTACATATTTGACACATGGTTTTATTTCTTTCATTGCACTCCTTCAATTATATAGTCTTTTTGTCTTCATTTTTAATTTTTTAGTGTATAAAAAATTATTTTTCCATCTTTTACTGGATATATTTGCATATTTCAACCTATTCTGCATATTAGTTACATATTTCAGCAATTTTAACTGTATATTTTATGGCATATTTTGGTAATTTTTACTGCATAAAAATTCAGTCTCTAGTTATAATCTAATATTTTTTATTTAACATTGGCGGCGAAAGGACCCTATAGCACATTGTTTCAAACTATATAGTACCTATATAGATTCTTGAAATCTATATAGGCGCTTACATAGTTACTATACTAGTTTGAAACATGTGTGCTACTAGAGGACCTCCTTGGCCAGAAATATGCTATTTTCTCACACATTATTAGCATCTGTGGAGAAAGAACAGAGTACGATAATAACTGTTGGATTTTAATAATCTGTTTTGGATAGATAAATAGTTGTTATCTAATAAAGATATTTCTCGTTATCTTCCTATTAGAGATAGTATTTATTTACTCACTCAAGTATTCTCACTCCACTTGTATACTTTGTATTCATTTTTTGAAGTAGAGATGGTAGGGTCGTCTTCTTTTTTCCCCTTCCCATTTCGAATCGCTTGTGAAGTGAACTATATGGGAAGACAGAGACGAGATGAGCGCTCACTAAGAATAGAATTTGTACGACTCTAAATGCTTAAACATCGCTTCAAAGTTCACTGAGAGATTAAATAAAAAGGTATGTTTGCTTTTCTTCCCACGTTTGCTTTCAGCCTGTCTGCCAATCAACCAGGATTGACTGATTCTCTCTCTTGTCATATTTTTAACGAAAACAAATTCTAATAGAATGCCTAATTTTTTAGGTTTTAAATTTCGGAATAGAATCGGTAATTTTCACTTACCTAAGTTAACTCCTACCCATGTGGCCATATCACACACAGATTGCCCCAATTAACCAATATTGATTTCCCCTGACATTTGGCATTTTGTATTATAAAATATTTACTATTGAATTATTTTAACAGATAAATCACATCCAAAACAATTTTAAATTTTCTGTAGATATAGACAGAGGCATAGCTTTTAACCGACTTCAAAAAAGGAGGAGGTTCTCAATTCGACTGATTTTTTTTTGTGTGTCTATGTTACCTGATATCTTCGCCAATTGTGAACCGATTTAGATGATTTTTTTGCATTGGGTTCAGTATAGTTTCCGATTGGTCCCGTTTTTTTTCCATTGGTAATGGAACTTTTTTTGTTATGTTTGTTCAGGCATAACTTCTTTGTTTATGAACCGATTTTAATGATTCTTTCTGCGTTTGGATCAGTATAGCTCCAAGATAATCAAGATACCTAACTATTTATTTATTTTATGTATGTTCAGCGAGAACTTTTTGCCACGTGGACCGATTTCGATTATTCTTTTATTATTGGAAAGGAGGTACCTTAGGAGTGGTCCCATATTAATTTGGTCAAGTTCTGATGATATGATCAATGATGAAATAACGTAAATCTTCTTGTGAGCAAATAATCGAAATTATAATAAATAAAATCTTTTATAAAAAAAATCTTGAAACATTCATTTAAAACCCGCAAACGTTTCGAGAGAATTTCTATATTTATGAATTGAATTTTATTATCATTTTCTGATTCATTCGCCCGACGCTTTCTCTTACGAGATGCATGCAATGTATTATATTAAGTCACTATTAATAAAATCACTAAAAAGAGAAAAATAAAAATAATTTTTATAAAAAAATAAAACCGACTTTAAAAAAATTAAATGCAACAAATAAAATAATAAGAACTCAAAAATCAAATAAAATGCACTAAGGGGTATAAAATAATTGTCTAATTTAGTTACAAATAAACGACGAAATATATATTAACATGAAATCACTTTTAGAAGTCGGTGCTAAACAAACTATATAAGCGAGCTTACCCGCCAAAGGTACTAAGTAAGATCCGTCGAGTTCAATTCATAAAATGTATATGTTTGGTGCTAAGCACCGACTTCAAAAATTGATTTCATGTTAATATTTCATCGTTTATTTGTAACTAAATTAGATAATTATTTTATACCTTTTAGTGCATTTTATTTGATTTTTGAGTTCTTATTATTTTAGTTGTTGCATTTAATTTTTTTGAAGTCGGTTTTGTGGAAATATAATAGATACAAGATTCATGAGCAGATACAAAAAATTTCAGGCTCTCTAAGTGGATAATATTTGAAAAAAAAACAATTTTTATTCAATATGCTTAAATTATTCAAAACTTGAGAACAAATAAAAACTACAATTAGAACATCATCATCATCGAGTATAAATTTTTCAAACAGGTTTGACACAATTAGAATAAGATGGTTATCGAATAATATAACCTATTAAAAGGTTTGGTGGTAATAAATTTTTTCTTGTCTCTGTGATCAATTTAAATAAAATATCTAATTTGAACTTTAGTTTAAATGAGAGAAATCTGGGCATGTGAGTAACCAGGCACACCATCTGACGGAACAAATGCTCGGGCTCAAATAAAAATTGCAATTTAAAAAAATTTGAATCTTAAGGTGTATCTTGTTTCTTTTTTTTAATAGATACCGTTGAGAATTGTAGGTACTTTAGGGTCTTCTCGTTGTCCGATTCTGTAGAGACACCTGAGTGATGTAGTAGCATTGCTGAGTCTTAGGGCCAGTTGTATGTCGATTAGTAAACTTTTAAACGTTGACAAAGGGTAAATCCTTAGAATTCACCTTGTGCCCGAAGGTGAATTCTAGGATTTACCCTTTGTCAACGTTTAAAAAGAGTTTACCAATCGACATACAACTGGCCCTAAATCTGCTAAGATGAACCAATACTCAACGGTCAAGGTGAAATTTTTCAAACCAAGTTCAAATAGGAATCTTTGAGAAGAGACTAGATTTATTCCAAGCACTTTACCAATCTTGGTATATCTCTTTTAGAAATATTATTGAATCATTTTTGGGAAGAATTAAATGGTTAAATGTGCCTTCCGTGATTGAAGACTGAGCTAGTTGGACTGCTCTTTCATTTCCGTTTATACCTGAGTGACTAGGTATCCAAAGAAATTCCACAACTTCGTTTTTGTTTTTCAAGTTAGTCAAAAGATTAATCATCTAAAATCAAATATGAAGGATTTTTGTTGATATGAATCCCATTAATTGCGGAAACGATGTTTAGACAATCTGTACATATCAATAATTTATTTTTATCGAGTACACTATCTATATATTCGATAGCCTTGATAATGGCAAAACATTCTGCTGTAAAAACGGAAGTTTCTACAGGGAGTTTAAACATTAAATCAACTTCATTTGAGGAAGAATTTTGGAATGTGTTCATTTCACTAATTGTAAAAATCTGTGGCTACTCGTTAAATGTACAATAAATATATAAATGTTATTCATTCTATCATAAAAAAGTTGTGATTTTGCTTGGTGATTGGTTAAGTAAAAATTCAAAAATCTCTAGATAGGGGACGCCCAGCTTTTCCTCTGCTCTGACAAAGGCCCTAAACTTAAGAAAGAACTCTACCCAAAGGTAAAATGGTCGCCCGAATTTTAGAACTCAAGGAGGTTGTTTCGCGACAATCCACGCCAAAAGTTTTAGCCTCGTAACCACTCTATAAATATGAAAGGAACTAAAATTTTAGGGTATTTTTTTTACCTGGGGAGGTCCGATGCTTCAAAAGTATTCGTGTTAAATCACAAAGCCAGATATATATTTTTTTTACCTGACTGTCCACTCACACTACGAAATCTCTATATAGATACACACATACTTGCCGGTCGTTTCCAAGCCATTGTGCTTATATTCCCTCCACTAAAAATAGTAGCCCAAATATGTTTTTTTTTGTTTTTTATCAAAACTACGTGGTAAGTAATTTCAATTTTTTTTTAAGTTATTCCAAATATATTATTCTAACAAATATTAGTTTTTCATCAAGATGGTGATAGTCCTTCAATGAAAAAAAATTAAATAATGATCATATCCCCACCCTTTCCCTATCTACTCTATGTTAAAAATGTCATTTTTAATTGCAATTATTTCATGTTTGGTGTGGTAAATCGTCTCCAAATTTTAACAGTATGTGTATTATGCTTTTAATGACTTATATTCCAAGTTTCAAAGACTTCTTGAATTTTTGCATTTGTGAAAGAACTAAATTGTTGACGATTCCAAAATAAAGAAACAACACTTTTGAAAAATGTCTCAAAAATGAGATTAAAATTACTGATAGACACAGAAACACAGATATATAATATTTAAATTATTTTTATTTTTGATCTTCAAAATAATCATTCGATTAAAATCTCAATAAGATTGGTTTGAGTGGAAAATGAATACAATTAACTTCTAAATTTCAACTTTGTATCCTATTTAATTTACAAGTTACAATGTTCAGACAAACGGACATTAGGGTGGCCCTTATTTTGGATATTTTTGAATTTTTATGCCCCCATCAGAAACTCATATGGTTCGAAATAAATAAAAAAAAAATATTTCCCAAATTTCAAGCCTCTAATCTCAATTTTAACTTTTGCCTAACAGCGATCTAAGTTTCCCATCTAAATAACATGGGGTTTTTGGCATTGAACGATAAATTTTTTATTCCGGCAAAAGTAATGGTTCAAAAAATTTGAAACTCTGTAGACTTTATCCTCATAATACTAACTATCCTTAAGAACTTTTACATATTTTTAGCTATTATAATTTTGGAGTTACAGCTAGATAAAATACTGCTATATCTTGAGTTAGTAAGTTATAGACTCCAAAATTATAATAGCTAAAAATCTGTAAAAATTCTGAGGGATAACTACTATTATAAGAATAAAGTTTACAGAATTTCAAATTTTTTGAATCATTACTTTGGCCGGAATAAAAATTGATCATTCAATGCCAAAAACCCCAAGTAAAAGATGGGAAACTTGCATTGCTGTTCGACAAAGGTTAAAATTGAGATAGAGACTTGAAACTTGGGGATATTTATTTTTTTATTCATTTCAAAGCATGTGACCCTCTGGGAGCATAAAAATTCGAAAATACCCAAAATAAGGGCCACCTTTATTAACGGACGATAGACAAAAAAATGTAGCGACACTAATAGGTTCCCTTTTTTTAATTTTTAACGGAACATTTTCAGATCCAGGTACGTTAAAAGGAAAAGATTTGAAAAATCTCGATATAAGACTTTTTTTCTTGATTACATTTCCAATAAATACTATGAACACATAAAAACAAGTTTTTTTTTGGTCAACATCCTTATTGATTTTAGTATTAGTAAAATTGATTTTATAGACTTCTCCTTTCGGTCCTATAAATATTTACTTGTTCTTATAAATATTTTTCAAACATATCGATTTCGATTAAGGAATATAAATAAACGAAAATTTAGGGATAGTTTAAGCTGTCAAACTAATGCATATTATATATGGATAATTGTTACTTACCTGAGCTTGAATAAAAGATTTTGAATTTTTAGTAAACATAAACTTTCAGATTTTTTATTTTCACATTTATATTCTGTCTGGGTCCTGACTCTTTAAGAGCTTGTATCTCAAAGATGAAAAAAGTTAATTTCATTTTGTAATTTCTAGGTGGAAGGAATCGATGCCCTTAATAGTTGGAAACGGGATTTGGGACATAAGACAGGATATTGTGGTCCCCAGAGGCCAAAAAGTGGCTAAAAATCTATTGGTCAGTGCGCACGTACATATGTACCCTCCTGCTTTTCGCAACCATAAGTCTCAAAGATACGAAATTCGAATATTAATCTCGATATAGGCTAGAGGAGTACAGCAAGTTTTTGGTTGAAATCTGAAAACCGGAAGAGGACATTTACATGAAAGATTTTTCGTTTTATTTTATTTTCTCAAAAACGGCTCTATTTTTTTAAAAATTAGTGTATTCATCAAGTGTCATGAGTTAATAGTTGAGTCAAATTTTTAATCCCGTTGAATTAAAGGAAGGGATTGTAAATTAGTAAAATAAATATTTTAATCGTTCATTTCTCGTCTTCGGAAAGTCGCAGAGTCTTGAAATTTGAAACTTATGCTATCTAGAGGCTACAAGAAGTATAACAAGATTTTGGCTAAAATAGAAAAACCGGAAGTTGATGTTTACGTACGTAAGAATGTACCCCTCCTACGTTTCGCAACCATAAGTCTCAGAGATACGAAATTCGAAACTTAAGCTTGATATAGGCTAGAAGGAGTACATCAAGCTTTTGGATGAAATCGAAAGACCGAAAGTAGACATTTACATGAAAGATTTTTCGTTTTTTTTTATTGTCTCAAAACGATTTTTTAAAAAATTAGTGTATTTATCAATAGTCCAGTCAAAATAGACACAAAAAAGTCCAAACATAGCCAAAATTCGCACAGAGCTAAAAATTTGCACGGAGCTTTGAATAGTCATTTTAAATGAAATGTAAAAAGTCCCCATCGATCCGACATGTGCTAAAATTTTTATTCAGGGTCAAAAGTCATGAAAATCAGTTTTTCGCGAATATCACTTAAACGGTTAGTTATATTGTAAAAATAGTTGTTATAAAATTTATAGAGAATACAATTTTCAACCAAAAAAGGCCCTTACATTTTTTCTGCTACAAATTATCTTTCGCATGTTATGGCAATTTAGAAAACAGCAAACTTGGAATTCTCACTAAAATGTACTCTTTTCCACACCACCTTGGCGGTAGAGTACTTAACACATTTTTTTTTTACGTGGAAAACATTATTCAATTTAACATTTTGACAGGGGTGGGGGATGAGGGGGAAGGCTGTGGGAGGTCACTGTTCACAACCAGACGACTGAAAAAAAAATTGAAATACAAAATTTATTTATAGTCCTGCCAAATTACGATTTTGACAGGATTGATCTCCCGGTAAATATTTTATTGCTGGATTACCTTTATTGGTGGCCCAATATTACTACCCTAAGTTTTCCCCCATATCTGAATTGTGGGCGCCTCAAAATGAGCAAATTTCGTTTTTTTTTCCAGTTTTTTTGAATAACTCTAAAACGACTTATCCAATCAAAAAGATATCTTTTAGATAAATTAAAGCCCTTGAAATTCCGCGTAAAATGATTTAAATTTCAAACTTTCATCTTAATTGGATAATGGTAACCCGTGCCTGAATGTGGTTGAGGTTTTGACAAACTTGCAATTTTTTGCAAAAATCGCAGTTTTTCATTCATAAAATAAAAACCACTCATCCTATAAACTTGATTCCTGTCTCATTCTCTAGGAAATTGTGTTGACTTGAACATTTACTCGGACTACTTTTTGTTAAAACTTTTAGATTTATAGATATCCAGCTTTTTCCATGACACTTTGAAGATTTGGATTAAGTCCTGTCATGGAAAATGCTAGATATCTATAAATCTAAGAGTTTAAGCAAAAAAATGGTCCAAGTAAGCTCTCAAGTCAATAAAATTTACTAGAGAATGAGATAGGAATCAAGTTTTTATGATGAGTGGTTTTCATTTTATGATGGAAAAACTGCGAATTTCTGAAAGAATTGATCATTTTCTGTCATGAAAAATGCTGAATATCTATAAATCTAAAAGTTTTAACAAAAAAGTGGTCCAAGTAAACGTTCAAGTCAACAAAATTTCCTAGACAATGAGATAAGAATCAAGTTTCTAGGATGAGTGATTTTTGTTTTATGAAGGAAAAACTGCGATTTTTTGCAAAAAATTGCAGTTTTTCAAAACTTTAAACACATTCTAAACACTGACCTCCCACTCCCACCAAACCTTCCCTCTCATGCCCTACCCCCTTTCAAAATGTTAAATTGAATAAATTTTTTCCACATGAAAAAAATGTGCCAAGTACTCTACCGACAAGATGGCGTGGAACAGAGTGCATATATTCGTGAGAATAACAAGTTTGCAGTTTTCTAATTTGCCATAACTAGCGAACAATAATTTGTAGCATAAAAAGTGTAAGGACCTTTTTTGTCGAAAATCGCATGCTCTATAAATTTGATAATTACTATTTTTACAATATAATTAACCGTTTAAGAGATATTCGCGAAAAACTGATTTTCATGACCTTTGACCCTGAATAAAATTTTTAGCACATGTCGGATCGATGGGGACTTTTCACATTTCATTTAAAATGACTATTCAAAGGTCTGTGCAAATTTTTAGCTCTATGGGAATTTTGGCTATGTTGAATGTCTATTTTGACTGGACTACAAGTATCATGAGTTATTATTATAGTTGTGTCATATTTTCAATCGGATTAAAAATGACACAACTAATAACTCATGACACTTGATAAATACACTAATTTTAAAAAAAATCTTTAGAGCCGCTTTTGAGAAAAATAAAAAAAACGAAATAAAGGAAGGTGGTGTAAATTAGTAGTGTCGCGATGATTTCAAATAAATGAAAATGTGAAAGTCGTGTGGTGAACACACCAGTTGATTTTTTTTTTAATTATGGCCTTCTGCATAGACCAGTGTTTCTTGAAAATATGTATCGCCACCCCAAATGTGGTCGCATAGCGAAATATTGGGCTCGCGAAAATTTAATTCAGATACATGAATTTAAAAAAATATTAGTCGCAATCCCTTATTTATCTTTAAATTAATTTATTACATTTTCTGTTCAGCGGAATTATAATATTATAAAACTGACCAAGATGAAATATAAATTATATTTACATATAAAAATAATTTTTATAAAAAAATAAAACCGATTTCAAAAAAATTAAATGGAACAAATAAAATAATAAGAACTCAAAAATCAAATAAAATGCACTAAAAGGTATAAAATAATTTTCTAATTTAGTTACAACTAAACAACGAAATATTTACATGAAATCACTTTTTGAATTCGGTTCCAAAAAAATACATTTTTATTAATCGAACTCGACGGATCTTTCTTATTTGGCGGGTAAGTTCATTTACCTATATAGTTTGTTTAGCACCGACTTCAAAAAGTGATTTCATGTAAATATTTCGTTGTTTAGTTGTAACTAAATTAGATAATTATTTTATACCTTTTAGTGCATTTTATTTGATTTTTGAGTTATTATTATTTTATTTGTTGCATTTAATTTTTTTGAAGTCGGTTTTATTTTATTTTTTATAAAAATTATTTTTATTTTTCTCTTTTTAGTGATGTTATTAATAGTGACTTAATATAATACCTTGCATGCATCTCGTAAGAGAAAGCGTCGGGCGAATAAATCAGAAAATTATAATAAAATTCAATTCATAAATATAGAAATTCACTCGAAACGTTTGCGGGTTTTAAATGAATGTTTTAAGATTTTTTTATAAAAGATTTTATTTATTATAATTTCGATTATTTGCTCATAAGAATTGTAGATTTACGTTATTTCGTCATTGATCATATCATCAGAACTTGACCAAATTAATATGGGACCACCCCTAAGGTACTCTCTTTCCAATAAAAAAAGAATCATCGAAATCGGTCCACGTGGCAAAAAGTTCTCACTGAACATACATAAAATAAATAGTTAGGTATATTGACTAACTTGAAGCTATAATGATCCAAACGCAGAAAGAATCATTAAAATCGGTTCATAAACAAAGAAGTTATGCCTGAACAAACATAACAAAAAAGGTCCAATACCAATGAAAAAAACGGGACCAATTGCAAACTATACTGAACCCAATGCAAAAAAAATCATCTAAATCGATTCACAATTGGCGAAGATATTAGGTAACATAGACACAAAAAAAATCAGTCGAATTGAGAACCTCCTCCTTTTTGAAGTTGGTTAATTAAAAGATACCACTAATCGTAACATAATAGCGTTGTCGCATTGCATTTCCAGCGTTTTATCATTTATTTCAATCGCAAAGTATGTAACGTTTTCACCAAGGCAAATACGGTAGGCGGTGCTGCGACTCGTGTAGTGATAACCTGATAACACTTATCCAGTATAGTCAGTTGTTCCAAATTCATCGCAACAAGAGCGTAATTGGCAATAACAAAATAAAATATTGTATTTTACTGTTTTACTTGACTAAGGTTAGTATTTATTTGAAAAATTATCATCAAAAGTGTTATTTTATTTATATTTCAAGACAAAAATATTTATTACCCACGAATATATGGTTGAACTTGAATAATAACAAAGGAAATTAAAAAAACCTAGAAACACTGTTTCCCAAATTCTTTATTACAAATTTTGATTTCAAAAATTTATCTTGGATTCAAAAACCATTTTTGATTGACATTAATGATAATCACCTGCCATATAAAGCCCAAGAGGAATTTGCTCAGCTATCGAGTGAATTAAACTTAAAATTTGAGTTTCTACAAAAATACTTGAGTCCCCAAAATTTCTGAAATGGCATTAAGTATTCTTCTGCCATTCAGCACCACATATTTATGAGAAAACACTTTTCAGCTTTAACGTTTATTAAATTCAAATATCGTTTAACGATTAAAAACTATGAAGATACTTTTACATCCAACAGTGTCAAATATTGCATCAAAATTTAATTTCCCATTCAGCAAAAAACAAGCACATCCTTCTTATTAAAATAATATGATTTTTTTCAATAATTTTTGAATACCTAAATCCTAAAACTAATTCTCTTCAGATGCATGTTTACAAAAAAATTAATTAACTCTCAGAAAATATTTATTTTTATTTGCAACGAAATTTTCATTGGAGAGACACGGACTGGTAGAACTTTTAATTGAAAGTAATGGAATGCAGCCCAGGGATAGTGAGGAAAGAAAAAATTAACACATATCCAAACAAGGTGGTTATTGGAATCCTTCCTCCTTTCCTTTCAAACCGATGTTTCGGAGGATTCTTCCCTCCTTTTTCAAGGTTTCAAGGGTCAAGGAAAGAAACAAATAAAATGCTTCCTTCCTCTCTCCACAGCAGTGTTTAAAACATTTTTTTTCCTTAGCAGAGGCGTAGAAAAACAATTTTTTTTTAACTTATTGCCTGACTAATTTTTTGTTGTTGTTTCTTGATATCAAAATCACAGGCACAAAGATTAACTTATCACCATTGGATTTTCATATTTTCATTGAAATCTCGCATATACCTTCAACTTAATTACATAATTTCACAAAAAGAGAATTTTGATTACGAAATGTTTTTTTATCGATGAATTGTTTATTTAAAATAGGTGTGATATTGAATGATTTGATTTCAAATGCTTGATAATTAAGAATCTATAATACATGTAATTGTATTAAAACAATAGAAAATAGGAATCTATGAACTCTCTAGCTGTAAAAAATTATTATTTTCTTCATATTAAATTCACACACTAGGTATTGATTAAATTCTTAATTCAAATTAAATTCTATTTCAAAAATCACATGATTTTACACGTTTTTTTCTTTCTAATCTTAATAAAATTCAAAATTTAAGCTCAAATTTTTAAATATAAATCACGATTTTATTTGCAACGAAATTTTCTCTGTTGAGAGAAGAACTGGTAGAACTTTTAATTGAAAGTAATGGAAAGGCAGGCAATAGGTAGTGAGGAAAGAAAAAAATTAATACATATCAAATAAGGTGTAATTTATTGGAATCCTTCCTCCTTTGCTTTCAAACCGACGTTTAGGAGGATTCTTCCCTCCTTCTTCAGGGTTCCAATGGGTCAATGAAAGAAACAAATAAAATGCTCCCTCCTCTCTCCATAGCAGTGTTTAAAACTTTTTTAGAAGAGGCATAGAAAAACAATTTTTTTTTCCTCCTTTTCCTCTCTTTCTTTCTTTGATAATTAAGAAAAGGAGGAAAAAAAATTGTTTTTCTATGCTTTTGCTAAGGAAGAAAAAAGTTTTAAACACTGCTGTGGAGAGAGGAAGGAAGCATTTTATTTGTTTCCTTCATTGACCCCTTGAAACCCTGAAGAAGGAGGGAAGAATCCTCCGAAACGTCGGTTTGAAAGGAAAGGAGGAAGGATTCCAATAAAATTACAACTTATTTGATTTGTGTTAATTTTTCTTTCCTCACTACCCCTGGGCTGCCTTCCGTTACATTCAATTAACTTTATTTTTATACTTTTATTTTATATTTAATATCCGGGGTCTCGAAAAAATCTCGATTATAAAATGGGGTCTTGAATGAAAAAAGTTTAAGAAATGCTGGTATAGACTATCTAAAATTTTAAACGAAATAAATTATAAAAATTACTAACAATAAAATATACTAGAGTTGAATATAGTTATTTATAAAGAAAAATTAATAAATAAAAAAATAAGCTGACGTGTTCTGATGTGGCCATCCACTTGACTTTACCATACAACTTGGCCCCTCACTTATATTTAATATTTAATAAAATTATTTGTAATCATGTAGGGGAGGGGGTTAGTTTTTGGATTTTTAGACTTCTGGGGTCCCACTGATTATGTATACAAAATTTGGTTGAGTTTGCTCAAATGGCCTAGATTTTTAATTTTTAACCCCCCATCCACCCCCATTAACTTTGGGTCGATATGCACCAAAATCTAATCAGCTCTTAATCTCAATGGACCAAAACTACGTGTGAAATTTGGTTTCGATATTCACACTAGTTTTTGAGCTAGCTCGTCCACAAAAATTTGGTAACGCACAGACAACCAGACAGACTAACAGACATTTTGACAAAACAATTATTATCTCGAAAAATATTTTTTTTTTATGTTCTCTTATTAAAACTTTTTGTAGAGCGAAATGTCATGATTTCGATCAATTTTTTTAATCAAAATAGTTTAAGCCGTTTTTGAGATACATATTTCGAAAAAAATATGGAAAAAACTACTTTTTTCATGCATGATTACAATACTTGACCATACCCTGTATGGTAAAGTAAAAAAGTAAAACTAAAAATCTTTATTAAAATTTTTGGAAATACATATATTCGATTCCATCTTCTCCAATCTGTCCCAAATAAATTTCTTCGTAAATTATCCTTTAGGTTATTAATCCCAAATGATTCCTTTTTCAAATGTGTCTTTTGCAATCTCAGTTCAACTTTCCTGACCTTGAGATAGCAGACGTGATTATTTTGATGTGGACTTTATTTACAATTGAATAAACAGATAGATAGTAGTTTTTTATACTATCCCAACTACAAATAAATGATTAATAGAGATTGTGGTGTTGGGGCAAGGTGAAACATCTTTAATAAAGATAAAAGTAAATAAATATTATATGTAATATTCATTTACTATTAGTTAAGATTTCTAGGTCACTTGTTTCACATTAAAAATTGAAAAAAAAAAAAATAAAAGAGGTAAATTTAAGTAAGTTAAACTTCTGTAATTTCCTGAAGATGGAGTTTACAGCCCGAAATATATATATATTGAAAAAATTTACCTCTTTTATTTATTTTATTTTTTAATGTGAAACAAGTGACTTAGAAATATTAACTCATAGTAAATGAATATTTCATATAATATTTATTTACAATTATTGGATAAAAAACACTTGGTAGGTTTCACATGAAGATATAAAAAATAAAATGAATTTATTTTTGGAGAATCTTTAATCTCGATATATATATTTCGGGTGACTTCCCCCCCCTCCCCCTACACCTACCTGAGTGTAAATCCTCATTTCTCAGGAGGCCATTCAAAATTAAACAAAATAGACTTCCTACCTTTCTCCCTCCACTAATTTTAAATATTTACCCTTTTGTTATCTTAAAAATAAATTTTACCATTGACTTGTATTCAAATTCAACTTTACTTAGGGAAAGTGGTGTAGGTTTTAGGTGAAACATGATATTAATTAATAAAGTAAAGGGTGTGTAGTTTCACAGTGAAACTACACACCCTTTACTTTATTAATCAAATTCGACTTATCCAGGTCAGTTACTTTCTGTTTCTCCTGAAGATGGGTTAGTCACCCGAAATATATATATATCGAGATTAAAGATTCTCCAAAAATAAATTCGTTTTATTTTTTATATCTTAATGTGAAACCTACCAAGAATTTTTTATCCAATAATTTTAAAAAATGTTTCACCAAGTACCATCACAAAATTCCTTAAAAACTATATTTATTTACTTTTATCTTTACAAACAAATGTTCCATGTCGCAATTGAAGATAAATTTATAATTTTCTCATTAATAAATCAAAGAATAATTAACATATTAACGAGAATTGTTTTTGATCACGCTTTTTAAAGAAGATATATATCCCGAGACTACCGCTGATTGAGGCTATTGGAGTCTGCTGAGTCTTAAGTCTGGACCAAGAGAGAATGAAAAAGATATGATCCTTTTAGCTATAATCTAGCATCATTTCGGGTTTATTTGACAAAACTCGCCTGCTTTCGATTCGCGATCGAATCAAATACAGGAAACTTATGATTAATTAATACCAAACACCTAACACACGTGTTAACAGATCTAGCGCGCTGGCCTGGGATATTGAATATAAAACATCTCAGATTTCAAATTCATTTGGTGATCCATATCAGTGTTTGATATAAAAAGTGTCATGCGGGCCAATCGCGAAATGATGCTGGATTATAGCTAAATGGATCATATCTTTTTCATTCTCTCTTGGTCCAGACTTAAGTCTCAGCAGACTCCCTAGCCTCAATCAGCAGTAGTCTCGCGATATATATCTTCTTTAAAAAGCGCGATCAAAAACAATTCTCGTTAATATGTTAATTATTCTTTGATATATTAATGAGAAAATTATAAATTTATTTAACTTCATTATTTCGAGTTAGAAATATATAAATTCGGATATTATTTTCACTTAATATTTGAAAAAAATCACCTGCTTGCGATTCGCGATCGAATCAAATACAGGAAACTTATGAGCAATTGAAGATCACATAACATGTTTTACATTGATTGCCCGAGATCAAACTATATGGTGGCTTTCCCCCTAAACCGAATGATGAATGTATGTAATGTGGTGTGTAGTGGCATTGACATTGACAATTGTTCTCTTGGTAGAATTAAACGACTGAATGCTGGGTAAATATATATATATCCGCGATTTTTTTTGCGGATGACTCCGCATATCGCATTGAGTTGAATGAGTGGGGGGGGGGGTAATTTTGGCCAAGGAGAAGATCGTTAATTTCATTAGGCAAGCGCTAAAGAAATTTCACTATTAAAGTTAAAGTGGGCAAACATTATTTTTAGATTGAAGGGATGATTCTGAGGAAAAACTATATGGTGGCTTTCCCCCTAAACCGAATGATGAATGTATGTAATGTGGTGTGTAGTGGCATTGACATTGACAATTGTTCTCTTGGTAGAATTAAACGACTGAATGCTGGGTAAATATATATATATCCGCGATTTTTTTTGCGGATGACTCCGCATATCGCATCCCGCTTTCCACCTCTCTCTATCATTCCAATCTCCCTCGTGTAGTCCCCGGGCATTCATCGCACTCAGCACGTCCTGGTGCCAGGTCCTTGGGGGTCGTCCTCGTTTTCTCTTCTCCACAGGAACCCATTGCCACACTCGCTTCGACCATCGACTATCGTCCATCCTCATCAGGTGACGGTACCACCGCAATCGCTTGGTTTCAATTTTGTTTATGATGCTTTCTTCTATTTCCATCATTCCCCTTATTGTGTAGTTTCTTACGTGGTCGAGCCTCGATATTAAGCAGCTCCGTCGCCAGAAATCCATTGGGTAAATAAAATAAAATAATTTTCTCTGTTACAGTGGAAGAAATGGACCAGTATCTGCATTATGTTGGCGGATCAGCGGGCGCTCTGGCAATTACTGGAGTGGCTGCTGCCTCTGCCTATTATTTTGTCAGTAGACCAACGCCAGAGAAACCTCTTGTCCCTCTGGATCATCAAAGTCGCCTGCTACCGGTTAGTATTTCAACTCATAAAATATTCTATTCATCATTTTCAAAATAATCCACCTATTTTCTCGATAAATCACAAGACGTTGTTTTTTTACCACTAAATTCGAGCTGTCATGGATAATAATAATAATTTTTATTCCATGTCAGAAGGATTGTATTGACTCCCTTGGGAATTGAACCTGAGTGCCAATAATGGTGTCCGGGTCTCAATAGCTTGTCCTCCAAGACGAATCAATCTGACATACTCGTATATATCACGCTAAATATTTCACTCAAAGATTTATCTTCATTTGTAAAATTCCTCGATCTAGTAATTCTAAATTTAAATACATAGTCATGCTATAGATATAATAGTTTAAATAAAGATTAGTGAGTGTTTAAATTTTTGAAATTTTTTAAGCCATTAGCTCGGATAGCATTTTTGGCACTAGGTTCAATTCCACAAGGAGTGAACATGTGTAACATGTAATAAAATTATCCATCGCAGCTCGGATTTAGTAAAAGCCAATCTCTCATGATTTCGAGAAATTTTAAGTCTAATACCATCGGTAATTTGAACTTTTTTATTATATATATATATATATATATATATTGATTAAAAGTGCCTCATTTAGTCATGTAGATGTCTTACAAATCTCCGCCCCATAACTTTGCTTCATCAAAAGATTTCCCAGATTTTTTTGATGTTAAGAGAGAACCTTCTTTAATCAACTTAAATATCAACGTTCATCGTTCTACAGTGATTAAAAGTGCTTCATTTAGCCATGCATAGCTCTTTCGAAACACCCCCCCCCCCATAACTTAGCCCCATTCAAAATTTTCAAGATTTTTCTAGAATTAGGGGACTATCACCTTTATTTTCAATTATCTAAGATCACGGGAAGTGCTTCATCAATTCATGTCTTTTTTTAAGATCCTTATAATTTGATTTATATTTATACCTATACATTTATATAGATTACCGTAATTCATTTTAAATATAATAAATAAATTGAGTGAATATTGATGAGGCGGTTCAGAAAAAGAAGATAATTTAGTATACTATCTTTTATTCATAAACCGAGGTTTCGGAGGCTATTCCCTCCTTCTTCAAGGTTTTGAAAAGTCAGTGAAGTGAAATCCAATGCGACACTGACATTTCAAAACCCTGAAGAAAGGGAATAGCCTCCGAAACGTCGGTTTATGAATAAAAAGAAGTATAAATTATCTTCTTTTTTTAGACTGTCTCATCAATATCCACTCAATTTCACTTATCAGTCCGTCTCCAAAAATTACTCCAACCTTATAATAAATAATTAAGTAAATATATTAAATAAATAAATATAATTTTTTTGCAACGAAATTTTCTCTGGAGAGAAACCGACGTTTCTTTCCCTCCTTCTTCAGGGTTTCAAAGGGTCAATGAATGAAACAAATAAAATGTCTTCTTCTCTCCACAGTAGTGTTCAAAACTTTCTTCTCTTTTTAGCAAAGGTATAGAAAAACAATTTTTTTTCCTTCTTTTCTTAGTTAGATTAAGACTAATTAAGAAAAAGAAGAAAAAAATTGTTTTTCTATGCCTTTGCTAAAAAGAAGAAAGTTTTGAACACTACTGTGGAGAGAAGAAGGAAACATTTTATTTGTTTCATTCATTGACAAATAAAATGTTTCCTTCTTTCTCCACAGTAGTGTTCAAAACTTTCTTCTTTTTAGCAAAGGTATAGAAAAACAATTTTTTTTCCTTCTTTTCTTAATTAGATTAAGACTAATTAAGAAAAAGAAGAAAAAAAATTGTTTTTCTATGCCTTTGCTAAAAAAAGAAGAAAGTTTTGAACACTACTGTGGAGAGAAGAAGGAAACATTTTATTTGTTTCATTCATTGACCCTTTGAAACCCTGAAGAAGGAGGGAAGAATACTCCGAAACGTCGGTTTGAAAGGAAAGGAGGAAGGATTCCAATAAATTACACTTTATTTGATATGTGTTAATTTTTTATCTCCTCACTACCCATGGGCTGCCTTCCATTACATTCAATAAAAATAAATATAATAATTAGATAAATATAATAAATAAATATAATTATTAACTGTCTAAACTGAACCCAAACATAATGAAAATAAGATTGGAGTAATTTTTGGAGACGGACTGATAAGTGAATTAAGTGGATATCGATGAGGCAGTCCAAAAAAAGAAGAAGATAATTTACACTATCTTTTTATTCATAAAACCGACGTTTCGGAGGCTATTCCCTCCTTCTTCAGGGTTTTGAAAACAGTGAAGAAATCCAATGCGACATTCCCCTCTGTCTCCTCTACTACTTTATTATTCTGCTGAGAATGAAATACAAGATATTTTTGTTACTGCCACTGAAAGAGTAGACAGAGGGGAATGTCGCATTGGATTTCCTTCACTGACTTTTCAAAACCCTGAAGAAGGAGGGAATAGCCTCCGAAACGTCGGTTTTATGAATGAAAAGATAGTTTAAATTATCCTCTTCTTTTTTTTGGACTGCCTCATCGATATCCACTTAATAATGAAAATAATTATTTGTTTTTATACATTAACATTAGTTTATTTCATTTTTATAAAATATTACCGTAATTGATTTTAATCAGATTATATTTTCTAACATAATTATTAAATACATAAATATAATTGATTGCCTAAACTAACTACTGATTTATATATTTTATTACCTTTATGATAAAGATGATATAATTTACCTTGATGACTATAAGGAATCTTATCAAGATATAATTTAAAAAGATATATATTTGAAATTAAAATTCAAGTTTGAGATCAAAAAATATAATGATATTTCGAAAAGTTAATGTTTTCATCAGGAATTAAAATGTATATTTAATTGAAAAGTCAAAAGTTCATTTATGAAAATAAAATAATCATTTTTCTAATTTGCTATAATAAGAAGGGCAATTTTCAATTTTACCTTAGTAATTTAAATACAATAAACTTTTAGAAATGTATTTTTTATTTTAATTATCTTGGGGAAAATGATATTTTCTGCATTTTCGAATCTTAGTTCTAAAGCTAGAGGTCCAAAATATAATCAGTTCTCCGGATTGGAAATACAAACATTTGGGCACCTGAACGTACTTTCTAAGACCTTGCCTTCTTACATTATCATGGTTACACTTACTTACTTATTTCTCTACCTCGTTATTGACTTAAATGTAAGATGGATAGATGGATAATAATTAGAAAAGTAGCTAAAGATTAAAAATAGGCCTAAAAAATGAAAGCGGCTGGGAGGAGATTTATAATCAAAGTCGAGTTGTCGAATTGCTTGATGAAGCCTGAAGGGGAAATCTGAAAGCTGTATATTTATCTGTAAGATACTTTTAAACGGCAATACTCCTTCAAGTTAGATGAGCGAACTTCTTCACAAAGCCGCTTATTGCCTACTCTGAAAGGGCAAAATAGTTGGAATTCAATTATCCTTAAAAAACTTGTAATGATTAGTAAATCTTTACTTTTTTTTAGTAAAATATTGAATTAATATTCATTCAATATTTATTTATATACCTAGTTTATCTTATAATAAGATTACTTGAACTGAAACGCCCCGAAAGGATGAATGAAGTCATGATAGTAGGTACGTGTTCGAATATAATTATACAAGGTAAATAGGAAACTATATATTAGAGACTATTTAACTCAAGTCCAGCTATCAGTATTGACTGGGAGAACGCTTAATATAGTGACTTGACCACAAACTTTCCATTATTACTTTACCATACAGGGTATGGTCAAGTATTGTAATCGTGCATGAAAAAAGTGGTTTTTTCCTTCTTTTTTTCGAAATATCTCAAAAACGGCTGAAACTATTTTGATTAAAAAAATTGAGCGAAACCATGGCATTTCGTTCTACAAAAAAGCCCAAATAAGTGAACATCGAAAAAATTATATTTTTCGAGATAATAATTGTTTTGTCAAAATGTCTGTTAGTCTGGTTGTCTGTTAGTTAGTTAGTCGGTGCGTTACCAAATTTTTGTGGACGAGCTAGCTCAAAAACTAGTTTGAATATCGAAACCAAATTTCACACGTAGTTTTGGTCTATTGAGATTGAGAGCTGATTAGATTTTGGAGCATATCGACCCTGTGGTGGGAGAGGGGTCAAAAATTAAAAATCTAGACCAAACTTTGTATACACAATCAGTGGACCTCCAAAAGTCTAAAAATGCAAAAAAATCAACCTCCGAAAATGGGGGGGGTGTAGGGTCAAAAAATGAAAATCTAGGCTCTTGTACCAAACTCAACCAAATTATGTATACATAATCAGTCGACCCATAGTAATCTAAAAATGCAAAAACTAACCCCCTACCCTACATGATTATAAATAATTTTATTAAATATTAAATATAAGTGGAGAGGCCGGGTTGTATGGTGGAGTCAGGTGGATGGCCACATCAGAACACGTCAGCTTATTTTTGAAAAGGCGGTGGAATTTTCAGTCATAAAAATCTGAGTAAAATTTTTTTATGATATATGTATATTATAAAATCAGTCTGACGCATAAAAAAATGTGAAATCCCCTATTCTGTTGAAGACCCATAATATTAATAAAGATCCAACATCAAGAATATTGAATGATGTTAACCTTCGGTGATTCTATGAGAACCGGACCGGCTGTTTTAAAATGCCGAGGCCATCGACATTATATAAATATATCCCTGGGGGTGTAATATCAATATTTTTTTTAAATTAAAGAAGAATAAAAAATATAGGCCTTGGGAGCAAAAGCCCATTTGACCAGCCAGCAAAAATAATAATTAACTCATCAACAAAATAAAACTACAACGATAAATTATACTAAATAATATGCTGACGTGTTCTGATGTGGCCATCTACTTGACTTTACCATACAACCTGGCCCTTCACTTATATTTAATATTTAATAAAATTATTTCTAATCATGTAGGGGAGGGGGGTTAGTTTTTGCAATTTTTAGACTCCTGGGGGCCCACTGATTATGTATACAAAATTTGGTTGAGTTTGGTACAAGGGCCTATATTTTCATTTTTTGACCCTACACCCCCCCCCCCTCATTTTGGGCGGTTAGTTTTTGCATTTTTAGACTTCTGGGGTCCCACTGATTATGTATACAAAATTTGGTTGAGTTTGCTCAAATGGCCTAGATTTTTAATTTTTAACCCCCCCCCCCCTTAATTTTGGGTCGATATGCACCAAAATCTAATCAGCTCTTAATCTCAATGGACCAAAACTACGTGTGAAATTTGGTTTCGATATTCACACTGAGTTTTTGAGCTAGCTAGTCCACAAAATTTGGTAACGCACAGACTAACTAACTAACTAACAGACATTTTGACAAAACAATTATTATCTCGAAAATTATAATTTTTTTCAATGTTCACTTATTAGGGCTTTTTTGTAGAGCGAAATACCATGGTTTCGCTCAATTTTTTTAATCAAAATAGTTTCAGCCGTTTTTGAGATATTTCGAAAAAAGAAGGAAAAAACCACTTTTTTCATGGACGATTACAATACTTGACCATACCCTGTATGGTAAAGTAAAAATAAGAAATAACATTAGAAAAATCAATAACATATAGATATAATAAACTAAAATATATAAAGAAAAATAATAAATATATTAGTAATCACAATCGAATATATGGTAAACGTATCACAACTAAAAAAAACAGTTGAGATCACATGTCTTAGGAACAAGTCTGCTATTCGACCCCCACCATCGAGGGTGGCCATAAGAATATGTACGTTAGATGGGAATGGGATATTTCCCTTTAAATGAGTATATAATCGATCAATTTTTGTCTTTTGGAACTTGCATCCTAATAGTACATGATTAATAAAATATCAATATTATTATATAACAAATAAATAATATATAGGTTTAATTGTTAAGCGGTTCAGCCAATGGTTGTTTTAAAGATTTTATAATATTTTAGTACCTGGCCACCGAGCGATGCTCGGTAACTTTTTACTTCAGTTAAAAGCTATATATTAATTCCCGCCCCCGGACCCCCAATACTTCACCCTACCTGCTTACCCCTCCACCCCAACCCCACACCATCCCAATTCCGCTCCTCCCCCGAAACAACTTCCCCTTCCCCCGCACTCCTTCACCACTGCACCCCCACATCTCGCCCACAGCTTCCCCAGCCCCCACCCCCGCCCCCTCACCCAGTTTTTGCAATTTCTAGCCTTGTAGTGGCCCACAGATTATGTGTATATAGGTATAGTTATATAAATAAATACCGTATAATTATTTTTTTTGAATTAAATAACAAGAGTTCATCAATTAAATTGCCAAATTTTAATAAAGAAAAAATAGGTTTGTAGGATTGAAAACTCGATTTTTAATCAATTAAATTGCCTAACTTTTAATATATATAATAATATTTGTAATGATCTATTAGTTGAATTTAAAATTGAAAAACCAATTAATTATTAAAAGGAAATTGAATAAAAATATAATTATACATTTTTATCGAGACAACGACCTGTGAATAATTATTTCAATTAACAAAAAACCCATCAAAAACAACTTAGCCTAAGATGAGACCGTGACAGATCGAATCGCCAACACAAAACCCTCCTAACCCGTGAATTTAATCCAAATCGTTAGAGCCGTTTTCGAGAACCCGATTGGATATATATATATATATATATATATATATACATATATATGTAAATTGTATCTCCCGCTTATATAAATTATATTAAATTATCTGAGGTTGGTAGTATTGCATAGTGTCCTCGACTCAACTATGTTCACTCTTAATAGACCACATGTTATGACATTATATGAGTGTGTATATTGATGAAAGGACTCTTATTCAATTCTACTATACTTTCAGGTAACTATCATTTATAACTTATCTTGTATATTATCTATTGCATTTATAAATAAACCTACTATACTTTCAGAATCGTCTAACGTTCAATTTACCCAATCCACACTCTTACAAATTGAATAAGTCGTTTGCAAACATGGACACCCAAAAATTCCACGTACACATAGTGAAAAAAGAAGAAAAATTTTTTGAATTGGCTGGAGTATCAATGGACAAAAAACAGTGGTATATTCTTCCAAGAGAGAACAGAGATATTCAAAACCATCAAGTATTAATGGCAAATAATATTGTTATAAATGCTATTAAAGCAATTAAACCAATAAATGGATTTAGAAAAGTAAGTCTTAAATTAAATAAGGATATAATAGACAATTATTTCGATGAAGGAGAGAATGTATGCTACCAAAATATTCCTTTAGAGGAGTACAATGAAATATCAGAAGAGAAGGATAACCTACAAAAAAAAATTAAAGAACTGGAAACGAGACTGGAAGAAAAATTCTATATTCATGAAAAAATTGAAAAGAACTTCATCTTGGAAAAATTTAATAATAAGAAAAATAATGCAAGTGAATGGATAGAAAAGTATGAAAAGGAATGCTCCAGACATAAAATCATGAAAGAAGAACAAAAAATAGAAATTTTGGAACAATTTTTGGAAGACACAGCAAAAATTTGGTATGAATTACATAGCAAGAACAAAAAAAATTCAACATGGATAGAATGGAAAAACTCATTTCTAAACCACTTCTCAAAAAAAGGTTGGTCAACTATTAGAAAAGCATATAATTACAAATACATAGAAGGATCTTTGATAGATTATCTATTGATTAAGGAAAAACTATGTACAGAAATAGAAGATAAGATGACTACAACTTCTAAAATCAATCTAATGGTAATGGGCCTTCCCATCCACATGCAAGAAAAATTAGATATTGAAGAAATAACATCGATCGAAAAACTTATGATAGAAATAAAGAAAATAAATAATTCGACATTCGAAAGAAGAAGATTGGAAGTTACAAAAAAAGAAGACTTCAAGAAATTAACTATACCGAACAAAAAACCATGTGCAATATGTGAAAAATTAGGATATAAAAACCGCTTCCATTCAACCCAAATATGTTGGAACAACACAGCTTCCATAAAGAAAAGCATAAATTTAAATGAGGAAGAAACGGAAAATGAATATTTACAAATATCAGAGGACGAACAAAAAAACGATTGAACCCGGGAAAATCCAATCCACAGCCACTTATCAAAATAAAGGTAATTATAGACAAAAATAAACTTATAAAAGCTATCTACGATAATGGGTCGACGTGCTCATTAATCAACGAGAAGCTAATAAGAACAATTAAAGCAAAATTATATAATAGCAAAAGCTTATTAAAGTCTATAAGTGGAATGGATTTTTATAAAACCCGGGCTACATTAAATCTAAAAATCGGAGAAATAGAAGATGAACTAGAATTTATAGTAATAAAAAATGACAAATTTAATTATGATATGTTACTAGGTCTTGATGCTATAAAAAAATTCAAATTAATTCAAGATGAAAACCTGAAAATAAAACAAAGAAAAATTGATAAAATAATAGAAATAAAAGATGATAATAACATTCAAAAAAAAAAAAATAATCGAATCTCAAGAAGAAACGGAAACAAACACACATATTATGGAAAACAAAGAAATAAATATCGATCATTTAAATAAAGAAAGACAAGAAGAACTAAAGAACATGATCAACGAATATCAATCATGTTTTGCAAAAAACAAATTCGATGTCGGCAAGATTAAGGATTTTGAAGCACAAGTCAAACTTAAAGAAGATAAGTACATAGCAAAAAAACCTTATAAGTGTTCACCAAGAGACCAAGAAGAAATAGAATATCAAGTTACGGAGTTACTGAAGAATAAATTAATTGAAGAATCTGATTCCCCATATGCGTCCCCAGTTACACTAGCTTACAAGAGAGAAGAAGGAAAAAAACAAGGTTATGTGTTGATTATTCTGAATTGAACCGAATCGTAATCCCAGATGCACAACCATTTCCAAAGATTGATGATATAATTATGGAAGTAAACAGATGTAAATGGTACACATCAATAGATATGAACTCAGCATTTTGGTCCATACCTATAAGAGAAAAAGATCAAAAGAAGACAGCATTTGTGACCCAGAAAGGACATTGGCAATGGAGAGTGTTACCATTTGGATATAAAAACAGTAGTGCGATCTTCCAAAGAGTTTTGGCAAATACTATAAGAAGAAACAATATGGAAAAATTTTGTGTAAATTACATAGATGACATCCTAATATTCTCAGAAACGTTTGAAGAACATATGAAACATCTAAAACTATTATTTGAAGTTATAAAAAAACAAGGATATAAAATAAAAATGGAAAAATGCGAATTTGCAAAACATTCAATAAAATACCTTGGACATATTATAGAAAACGGAAAAATATACCCTATTAAGGACAACTTACAATCCATCAAAGATTTAGAAAGACCCAAGAATAAAAGAATGGTACGTAAACTAATTGGAAAGATAAATTTTTACAGAAAATTTATTGACCATTGTACACAAAGATTGAGCCCACTTTACAATCTATTAAAAAAAGACTCCAAATTCAAATGGACAGAAGAATGCGAAAAATGTTTTCTGGAAACAAAGCAATATCTAATAACACCACCGGTTCTGGCTATATTTGACAATAAAAAGGATATAGTATTAGAGGTGGATGCAAGCAGATTAGGAGTAGGAGCAGTGCTGAAGCAAGTCCAAGAAGATGGAAGCTTACATCCAGTGGGCTATTTCTCAAAAAATTGACACCGGGTCAAATGAAGAAAGAAGTGATGTTTATAGAATGTTTAGCCATGAAAGAGGCAATCATATATTGGCAATACCTACTTATAGGAAAATCATTTACTGTCATTACCGATCATAAGCCGCTGGTAAACTTAAAAACAAAAGCAAGAACGGATGAAGCAATAGGTGATCTAATGCTTTATTTATCGCAATATAATTTTAAAGTGGTGTATAGAGAAGGTAAGGATAATGTAGAAGCAGATTTTCTTTCAAGAAACCCAATATTAGAAACTAACGAAAATAATGAAGATTGTATTCAAATAGTGAATATGATCGAAATAGATGAAATAATCAATGATCAAAATAGAATAAAAGAAGAAATTAAGAATACAAAAGGAACAATGAATAATGGAAACATAAAATTTAAAATCATGAAAAATAAGAGAAGAATATACATCTCTAAAGAATTTGGTATAAATCTGATAGATAAAATACATAAATCCTATGGACATACAGGTTACAAACAAATAGCAAATAAGATAAGACCTTTTTATTATTTTAAGAAGATGGATGGCATCATTAAGGATTACTGCAAAAAATGTGAAATATGTATAAAAAACAAATC